>VZTL01002562.1:0-14773 GCA_013400535.1 Scopus umbretta | reverse complement strand
TCCTTCTCTCTGTCACATTTTTTAAAATACAAATATAGTTGGTTATGTAACCAGGTGGAAACCTCGTCATTTGATCTCCAAATCTGTGGACTTGTTTTCCCACATATTCCCTTGCCTATTTTTAATCAATGTAACAGAAAACAAAAACTTTTTTCTAATTTTTGTTTCTATTTGCTTTATTGATTAAAGACTAATTGTGAAAGGCACAGTAGCAAAATGAGCCAGCCATTTCTGAATCACCATTGCTTTAGACTCTCCTTTTAAAATGAAAGGAGAGCCCCCTAGCAGTTGTTTTTTTTTTTTTGTTTTTTTGGTTTTTTTGTCCTTGTTCAAAGAGTATTTGTAGAAGCATGTCTTGCTTTCCTTTGGCCCTTGGCTAGCACTAATCCTTTTCATAAGGATGACCAAGAAGGCTGACAGCTAATCATTTATTTACTTTCTCCTTAACTTGTTATGCTCTAAGCAATTTAGCATGTCAATCAGTGAAAAATGATGCACTAACAGCTTTCATTTACTCATTTGTCTCAAACTCAACAAACTCAAAAGCTACATTCCATGCAGTGTTACTTGGAAAGGCCTGATTCCATATCTTGAGGGTTTTTTAGGGGGAAGAATGTGTTTTATGAAACTGAATGCACTTGGAGTGCAAGAACAGGAAAGTTTATAACTTGTGACAGATACATAAATATACAGTCTGATAGTTATCATCGGACTAACTCAGAAGCAGCTCCACTAAAGTCAAATGAATGGTGCAACATATGAAACTGTAATGAAATAAAATCAATACTAGACATTGGATATAGATTTGTGGCTAGAAATTGGGGATTTTTTAATTTTCCTTTATCTCATGTGTTTCCTTTATGGTTGTGTACTGGATCTGGCTGAGATGGAGTTAATCTTCCCCATAGCATCCCTCACAGTACTGTGCTTTGTATTGGTAGCTAGAAAGGTGTTGATAACAACCACTGTTTTGGCTACTTCTGAGCAGTGCTCGCACACCATCAAGGCTGTCTCTCCTACATTTTCCCCTCCTCATGAGTAGGCTGGGGGTGCGCAAGATCTTGGGAGCAGACACAGCCAGGACAGCTGACCCAAACCAACCAAACAGGTATTCCATACCACATGATGCTGGCTCAGCAACGAAAGCTAAGGGAAAGGAGGAGAAAGGGGTGGCATTCATTATTTACATTTGTCTTCTGGATCAACCGCTACGTGTACCGAAGTCCTGCTTCCTGGGAAGTGGCTGGACATCACCTGCTGATGGGAAGTAGAGAATAACATATTTGTTTTCTTTTTCCCTTCCACGCACAGCCTTTTCTTTTGCTTTTTTATTAAACTGCCTTTGTCTTGGCCCACAAGGGGGTTTTTTCCATCTCATTTTCTCCCCACCTGTCCTGCTGAGGAGGGGAGTGATAAAGTGGCTTGGTGGCACCTGGCATCCAGCCAAGGTCAACCCACCACAAGCTGTGAAAATGGATTAAAGCAATTAGCACAGTCCTGTAATCTATAAACAGCAAATTTTTATCATAGATTTCCAGACTGATCCCCTTCTCCTTTCAGGGTTTCTTTTAGTCATGTGATTCAGATTCAAGTAATGCTCTAAATAGTATTGTTAAAAAATAGAGAGAACTTTTCTTAAAACACACTTAACATCTGTATTTGCTGTAAGTTTACAAACATCTTCAGTTTTCAGTCCTTTAAGGTATTAGACGTGTACTTAATTGAAGCAGTATCATAAGCTTAAACCCAGGCATGTCATGAACCAAGTCTGACAATACAGTCACCTGTAGTGTGTATCTATCAGCTGTAGAATGTATTTGAATGATTTAGAATGTATTCCTAAGAAAGCTAACAAGCCATATGATTTTTTACAAAAGGTTCAGCAATATGATAATTGCAAAATTTAGTAAGATATGGTTATCTCAGTGAAATTTAAGAACTTTCTGGTTTCTACATACAAGTTTCTAAAGCTTTATAGTTCCTTCTTGTGTAAAACCACAATGTTGCTGTTTCAGGTGTGCTTATACTCACTTCTACATTAACTAACTTCAAATGCAAGCAGGCATATCTATTTGTAAAGCTATCTGCATACAGATTTCACAGTTCTCCGTGGTGCACTATAATTGTTCAAGTGATGTAGGGGCAAGTGTGGCTTTGAATTCATCATTATTGAGTTTCTTCAGAGCTGGAGAGTTTCAAAAGGCATTTTAAGTTTCAGCAGCTTTTCTTGACTGCTCTTACAAGTCACAGACTTATCTAGATTCTTCACAGATTATTATACAGTATCCTTGTTCTTTACCATCCCTCATCATCAGTGCATATCCTAACCATATTCAGCCCCCGTCACTATCATTCACTGCAACTGCTTAAAACGCCTGGAAGATGGCATAATTATTGGGATGATTCACTAGCTACAACAAAAGATTTTAACCCCCTTTTACATTGCCTTAGGCATTGCTATAAAGGGGGCAGAGTGGGAGGTAAGGATCTGAAAAAAACATATTTAATGAGAAAGCATTTCCTGTTGAGTTACTTTCAACATTTCTGAAATCTCACTCATACACAGTGTTCAGTCAGTCTAAAAGGAGGACATGATTATGACCAATTCAAGAGCTTGATTTCACTCAAAGACTTTGGTGCTTTGGAAGAATAAAATAACAATATTTTACATTCCAAAGTATTCAGATTTGAGAAACAGCCTTCGATAACATTTATGTCTTTATACCTTCTAAATTATGAAAAGACTTTCTTCTGCAATGCAGTGGGGTACAACCACTCATCAATTAAATATCATTGCCTCACTGACTGTGTAGTGTGTTTTTTTTCACATATTACTGCAAAATAAACCATCAATCAAATGAATAAATAAATAGAAACATGACCTTTGAGAGGGAAGGAACTGAAAGGAAAAATTAAGTTAGAACTTCAAATCAATGTGATTTTTTTCCTCTAACCAATAATATTACTGGCATTTCTGTGTGGAATTTTCAGTGAACTGAAGTGAATTACTATTTTTAGGAAAAAATAGATAGGACAGCTTGACACTGACCTCATTCATGTCTCTGTAAATGATGCTACACTAGTGATCAACTAATGTTGATAATAGATAGCAAGATATAATAATCACTAAAAGTTTGAAACTATATGAGAAAATCAAAATTATGTCAACATCCATGGGAAACACAGATATATACAACCTTTAATTCACAGAGATTCCTCAGAAAAGTGGTAATGGAAAAAATGGCAAAATATGTCATAAACTGAATAAGTTAGTCACTGGTGTACATTGTACTAGCATAATTTCATAGTTACTATGATTATCGGAACTGCTACAGAAAAGCCATTCTAACCAAAACCTTAATGTGTAATGTGCTCCAAAAAATAAGATAGAGTTATCGTCCCCATTCCCAGCTTACTACCTTAAGTATACAAAGAAGATGAGGGATGGAAAGACAGAATGGGGTGAAAAAATTTAGCAAAATTTGTACAATAGATCAGTATATTTGCATGCATATAGAAGCTTATTCCTCAGCTGAGGGAGACAAATCTTCCTTCCTGATGCTGAGGTCAGTCACACTGAAGGCCCATCCAACACCAAGATCTTTTGCATTAATTGTTTCAGCATGTAATGATCTGAAGACTTTTTGATCTAACTAAACAAAACAGATGAAACATAGAATGTGAAACCACAGCAGAGAAATGAATGCATTTCAAACAACTTGCCCTCATCTGACATATTCCAGAGCACAGAGATTCTTCTTTATATGATGATCCCATGAATACTTGGGAGTTCTGCTATTTAGGCTACTTTCTATATACCTTAAACCTGTATAGTACAGAACAGCTGAAAGTGGGATAAAGCATACGCCCCACAACTCTCAAGATTAAATTCTGGTTCTGCCTGAAGTGAATGGGAGCACTGCAGGCTTTCTGCAGGCTTTCTACAGACTTTAGGGCTCTACAATGTGAATTACTTGATCAGACATGAGAAATGCCAATTGCCTGTTTGTTCAGCACAGACAGCGATCCAGGCAAGATGCAAGGACAAGGAGTGTCTTAGTTTCACATCACAGCCACCATTTTCTGTGTCTATATGTGTGTGTGTATATGTGAATGTGTGTTTGTGTGTGTATACATACCTAACATTATATAACACCCAGCATTATTCTAGACTTTGGTAATTGTGTAAACCTCAGTTCTTCTCAGTTACCATAGCAACAGGGCACTGCACTGAGATACGAGTTGTCTTCTCTTGATATGATTTTGATCAGCTCTTTCTGTTGCAAATTAATATTAAATTGGAAGTCAATAATAAAGGAAAATACCTTTCTAAGCAGCAACTGAGGATGTTAACAGGATGAACAGCAGGAAGTATTAAGCAATTTAGCAGTCAGCCACTTCCACAAGAAAACAATATAATGCAGAAAGCAAGCTACTGATTTTTATGAAAACATAGTGGAAAATAACTTCCAGGACTATTTCAGTGCAGAACCAGTCATTTAAACCGCATGCAAAATGATACGCTACAGTCTTCTCTTCTGCATCTTAAGGCCTTCATTTCTAGCTTTTAATTACATATTGCTTAACTCATCCTTTGTCTAAAGGACATGGCGACTAGATGTGACATGTTGATAAAAATCCCCTACACACACACTATCATGTCATGTAGGTAAAGCTTTAAGTACAAGCTTCTGTGCAGAAAAAAACCAACAACCTACAGTAGAAAGAGAAATTACAGTGAAAACAATGGAGGATTTACGTAAAAAATATATTGTGCTATATTATTTAAAAAAACGTGAATTGTCTGCAAAACTACACGGAAGAAACCTAAATGTTTAATTTAACCTTGTAGAAAAGTGCTTATATGACTTTGGAGCTAGCATGCCTAAGTATTGAAATAGAAGTCACTGAAATTCATGCAACCAACTTGCACACTCATTTTTGGAAATGGAAGGGAGCTTGTCATGTAAGATCTACATCTAAATAGGCAAGAAATAAACAATCCCATGGAACCAATAATTTCCCATTATTACAGGGTTTCCCTATATTCTTTTTCTTTTGGAATTCCTGACTATATAGCATACAAAGACTTTGCACACTTGCTGCCGATCTCATTACAAACTCCTGTCAGGTACACCATGCACATACACACACATATTAAATACTACAAATGCCTACCCACAGTTCTTTTTCTTAGCATGAATTCCTGGTGGCTTAAAAAGAAAAACTCCAATGGAAATAAAAGCAGTGATCTCAATTTAGCCATATATTCCAGGGATATGCATGGTTGTATATGTTATTTATCTAAATATAAATGATCTCTTTGTGAAAACAAGAGTCACAGAATTGCAACTTAGATGAATAGTCTTTCCTTTTGAATATATAATTGTTCATTTTCTACCAGATGAACTCCTCTTTAACCTCTAACTTTTAAAACTCAGGTTTTTTGTCCATGAACAGATCTGCTAAAATATATTCTCCAAAAAGTCAGAAAGACTCAGCACTCTACCCTGAGAATGTGAAGAAGACAGCACATAGCGTAAAGATCTATATGCTCACTATATTTGAGTCATCCACTAAAATAAGAAAAAACAGAA
The DNA here is from genome assembly GCA_013400535.1 of Scopus umbretta. Taxonomy (NCBI): domain Eukaryota; kingdom Metazoa; phylum Chordata; class Aves; order Pelecaniformes; family Scopidae; genus Scopus; species Scopus umbretta. The sequence goes on along the minus strand of VZTL01002562.1, from coordinate 9,176 downwards.
AATTCCAAGTAAATTATTCTGAGTTGACTTTTTACATTTAAGACAGCCTACTCCTGAAAAACTTCACTGCATGGCATCCCCTGTGTCCAGGCAGATATTTTAAAGTTGTCTCACATCAAGTAAAGCTTGTGCACCAGTTTTATTAGCTTCTTACAATATGCCTTGCCAAGAAATGTGAGCCTCAAATAGCTATGTAAATTCATTAATCTCATAAAGCAATTAGTGTAAAATCCAGTGACTGCTAAATTATTCCAAATGAATTAGTTGCAACATAACATTTAATTTTTGGGAGTGTGTTCATTTATTTATGTTACTGGCAATCTTTACAAGACAAATGCAAATATTTAGACCCTAATCCTGCAACTGCCACAAAAGAAAACAGTTTTTCCTCACTGTTATATCGAAACTGAAAGACTGGTTTCTAAGGATCAGATATCAAATAAGCCACAGTCCAGGAGAGGTTTCAGAAAAGCTCAGCTGCTGTTTAGGCACTCCAGCGTGCTCCAGATTTTCCTAATTCTTGAGAAGAGACTAGCTATGCTTAGGACATTTGTAGGCACATTTAAAAAAAAATAATAATATTGCTCAAAGCATTAAGCTTATCAAGAAATGTGACCCAGTCTCTCTTCCCAGTCAGCACAACTATACTAAACCAGGCAACTACTCATGACAAGATCAAGACTCTGGTAAAAGGATCCTAAAAGAAGACCAAACTCAGAAAGACTGAGGATCACCTTACTTTTGGAGGAGCAAAAGAGGAAAATTCTGTCCTAGCCAATCAAAAGCTCCATTGAAGAAGAACAGGTAGCTACTCTGTAGTGGCTGAATTTGATGTTCAGATTGACAGCCTATTAATCTGAGAGTCCCACTCTGTTACCAGACATATTATTGATAAGTAAGATAATTGTTTCAGACTCATAAGATGAGCATATGTTGGCATGAAGGTAAACTATGTCAAACCAAAAATTCTATAAATACTCGAGGGTTACCCAGGCACTATGCAATTTCCTTACAAAAGATATGGAATGGGAAAGTCAAAACACACTGGAGTGGAAACTGGCAAGGAACACACAAGGCAACAAGAAGTGTCTGTATAGCTATACCAGCAGCAAAACGAAGACTGGGAAAGTTGTTGGCCTGCTTCTCTATAGCAAAATGGACCTCATGGCAAGGGACATGGAAATGGCCATCTACGCAATACCTTCTTTGCCTTAGTCTTTACCAGTCAGATCAGCCTTCAGAAATTCCAGGCCCCTGAAACAGAAGGAAATCTGGGAGCAAGAACAACTTCCCTTCAGTGGAGCAAGATCAGGTTAGGAAATGTTTAAACAAAGTGGACATGCACAAGACCAAGGGGATCTGCTGGGATGTACCCATGCATGCTAAGGGATCTGGCTGATGTCGTTGCATGGACGCTCTCAATTATCTTTGAAAGGTCACAGTGGTTGGGATAGGTTCCTGAGAACTGGAAGAGAACAAACACCATGCTACCTTCAAGAAGGGCAAGAAGGAGGATCTGGGGAGATACAGGCCCATCAGCTGCAGCTCAGTAGGGTGGAAGGTGATAGAGCAATTAATCCTGGAAACAGTTTCCAGAAACCTGGGAGACAAAAAGTAGACTGAAAGTAGTCAGCAGGGGTTTACAAGGAGGAAATCATGCCCCACTAACATGGTAGTTGCATGCAACAAAATATCTAGCTAAGTGGATGAAGGGAAAACAGTGCATGTTGTTTAACTTGACTTCAGCAAGGCTTTGGACACTATGTCCAGTAACATCCTCATAGGCAAACTGAGAAAGTACAGAGTAGATAAATAGTCAGGTCAACTGAAAACTGACTGAACTGCCAGTCTCAGAGGGTTGTGATAAGCAGCACAAAGTCCTGCTAGAGGCCAGTATCTAGTGGTGTATCCTGAGGGTTCTGTCAGGACCCTGCAGATATTAATAGGTCTTAATGGCCCTGTGCACCTCACCACTCACCAGGGCCTCCACTCACAATCTCTGTCCATGGGCGCAGCAGTCCCTCTGCTGAGCATTGGTGAGGTCACATCTGGAGTTCCATGTCCAATTCCGGGTCCCCCAATGCCAAAGAGGCATGGAGTTACTGTAGCAAGTCCAGTGAAGGGTCACAATGATGATTAAAGGATTGGAGCATCTGGCATATGAGGAGAGGCTGAGAGAGCCAGGGCTGATCAGGCTGGAGAAGAGAAAGCTCAGAGAGATCTTACCAATGTGTTTCAATATCTGGAGAGGTGGGGATAAAGAAGATAGAGTCAGACTCTTCTGAGTGGTGCCCAGTGACAGGACAAGAGGCAGTGGGCACAAACTGAAACACAGGAAACTGCATTTAAAACATGAGCATAAAAATGTTTTTACTGTGAGGGTGGTCAAACACTGGAACAAGTTGCTCAGAGAGGTTGTGTAGTCTCCATGCTTGGTGATATTCAAAACGCAACTGGACATGGTCCCAGGCAACATGCTCTATCTGATTCTACCCGAGCAGGGAGTTGGACTAAATGATCTCCAGAGATCTCTTCATCTTTGTCCATTTTGTGATTCTAAACAGTTGAACCAAATCTGTAGAATTCACCTGCATAAGCAAAACCACTTCCTTTCCCAAATTGGATTTTTCCTGTTATGTGTTTGTTTTCAAAAATCATATAATCTTATTCCCAGTGAGNCGCTATCCTCTACACCTGGCAGAGCATGGGAAGCTGAAAAGTCCTTGGCTACTGTAAACACTACTGAGCAACAACTAAAACCATCAGTGTGTTATCAGCATTGTTCTCATACTAAGTCCAAAACACAGCACTATAGCAGCTACTAGGAAGAAAATGAACTCCAAATTAAGCTGAAACCAGGACAAATGGCAAAGAAACCATTTGTGATATTCAAGTTAAGAGTGTGACTGTGGAAGACTAACAATGAACCTATGTCTGCAATTTCTGTTCAAGCATCAACATATCCAGGAGGTATTTCATTATTCTCAGTCTCTAGCATAACTGAAATTAGAAAATACTGCAGACCTTGTTCATGAATCCTGCTCAGTTCTCAACCCAGTCCAGCAAGCTACCCAGTGAGGTCCTTGGAGTATGTCACTAACAGCTATGGAAAATTCTAATGGTTTTTTGTCATTACTTCATAAATCTTACAAATTTATTTCAGACAAGATGTATCTTTTTGACAAAAAAATTGCAAATTGCTGTCATCAAAATGATGGCATGTGTTACACTAAATTCAGCAGCTCTAATAAGCCAACTTCCTGACTTGTGTTAAATGGCAAGTTTATAATGTTTCACCAGTAGGATGCTTTTGCAAAAAGAGGATTCCTTTTTCTACCATGAATTTTCATCCCTGTATGTCAGAAAATGGCCTCAGTAGGACAAGGTAAACAGAACTTTAGAAGAACTTTGAAGTGAATAAAATTTATAAAATGAGTAGGTGAGCAGGAAAAGAATGTCAGCAGGAAGAAGGACACAGAATGAGGAGAATATCAATACTAGTACCACTAAATAGAACATACAATTGGTGACTGGGCTTTTCTAATCCAGTGGTTTGGCAAGTAGGTTTGGCAAAGGTTTGGCAAGTAGAAAATAAAAATGAAATTTGTATAATACTAGGAATCATGGCAACAAAATGGATGAGTAGAAATGACTAATGAAAGATGAAAAAACCCTTTTTTTCAAGGAATCACAGGAACAATGAAAAAATAAGGTTGAGACATCTATAAGATTTCTGTGACAAGATAGGAAAATCTAACTTTTGTAGGGTAAAAGTGAGTGATAAAAACAAAAGATTGTAAAGAAACTACAGATATGGGTACTTGGGCAATTATGAAACAGTTTCTGAGACAAAATCACCATGGAGACAGACTAAAGTGCTGTTGGGCTAATAGCAGTGATATGCTAGCAATTTCTAGGGTTGCGTATGTATGAAGATGTCTACAATGTAATCACAAGCAAATATTACTGAGAATCGTACCATGATGGAACAATAAGTAACCATGGATGACCTGGGAAACTAATGCTACGTATGAGCACTAGATTAGACACTATCCAAAGGAATGTATATAACTTCATCATGAAAGACCTGATGAGAGGTTTTGGGGTTTTTTGATTCCAGAAAAACCTTGTGGGAAAATAAGAATGCATGTGGTGGAGCCACATGTGGAGGTGCAGTGCCAAGGCACTGAAGAACGTTAATGATATTCTGGTCTGGGTCTGAGGAAAGCAATTATTTAGAGGTCTTTGCTCAACAACAGTTAGACTGAATCTGGAACACTCTGTCCGCTTTTCACATAGACACACAGTGTAAGAAAAATGTTTATAAATGGTCACGTTCAGTAGAGGGCCCCTAGATATTCAGGGGCTGGGGCACTTGCCCTGTTAGGAGAGGCTGAGGCAGTAGGGCTTGTTCAGCCTAGAGAGGAGACAGCTTCAGGAGTGGTGGTGGTGGGGTGGCCTAACATCAGTCTTTCCATACTTAGAAGGAGGTTACTGAGAAAATGGATACAAACTCTTCAGTGTGATGAGAACAAGAGACAACGGACAATTGTTGGAGACGGTGTTCCAACTGGGTAGAAGGTAAAAAAAAAAACCCAGCCTATCAGGTTAATTAAGCATTGGAACAGCTTGCAGAGAGTTTGAGGATCTCCATCCTTGGCAGTTTTCAAGATCCAGGTGACCTCCTCTGCAGTGTAAGAGATTTGACATGAAAACTTTTTTTTTGAGAAACCTGTTTGACTTTTGTAATTTATCTTCGTGGCTTTGAGTCCCCTGTCATTCCATTCCCTATTTTCCTTCCTTCTTTCTGTAGGCCTTGATCTAGTAAGAAATTAATGGTCTTATCAAGTACCTTGCACTTGGATTCTAAGCAGGAGAAGACCCCACAGAGTTAACCACACATGCACATCACTAGATGTGATGTTATTGTTCCTCACATTTTCTCCTAATTTCTATTCAGAAGAATGAAAATATAATTGCATTATTCTTAACCCCGAATACATTTGGTATTTTTGAAAAATGTTCATGTAGTGCCATGGAGACAATTCTTAGCCAATATAACTCAATGTATTACAAATTAAGTTGAAGGATATAAGTTGGTCTTTACTAGTATAAGATTTTCCTTACCTTTTCTGGACAAAATAAGTAGAGGAACTGTTCTGTGATGCCTCTTTTCATTTAGAATGTGTATTTTATTATTTATTGAATATTTTAGTTTTACCTAATGCAATAATAGTTCATTCATCAAGGATACTATGCCAAATTAACTGTAAAGTAAGAATGAAGCATTCATATTTAAACAGCTTTTACATTACTATTAAAATAGATTAAATGGCTGCATTAAAATAACAAAGTGATGGTTAAATCAACAGTTCCTGTCTTTTAGATTCAGCTGGTTGCAACCATATTACTAGCCAGATAATTAAGCATTGGTACATTCGCCTTTCGGCTAGTAATATATTAGAAAGACAGCAAATAGAACCAAGGAAATAGCTCAATATGTCCTTTTTATAGCTCATATTTAAAAACTGAATAGAAAACTATAGGAAAGGACTTGAAAAAATCCTTTAAAAAAAAGAATAAGCATTCCTAAAATTATAGCATAAAACATTCAGGTTTTGCTCCTATGGGTTATTTATTTATTTATTTTACTCTTACAAAACCTCTCCTGGGGTTGTTTCAAGTACACATATTATCTTATGTCAACTAATTTCCCCTGAAAGTAAAACTGAAATGTACTGTGATTTCATCCCTTTATATTCTTTTAAAGCACCATTTCTTGCCTTGCAGTTATTGAATTCAACTGAAAAGAGTACATTATGTACCAATCATGTTTTAACATCTAAAAGTACAGTTTACATTTACTTGTAAGCCTGGAAAGGTAAAGAAGAATAAAGCCTTTGTGCTTAAATTCTAAGGTCTGTAAGATTTTGACTTACTGTTTTAGAAATCATTTCTGGCACTATTTAAATGAATGTTTCATGTTAGCTGGCTACATTGATGTGTTTCTCATTGAAAAATAAAAAAAAAAATTAAAAAGAAGCAAGAAAAAACAGACATAAATGTTATCCGTTTTTGTAAACAGACTTTATAAGATTATGGCTTCTGTAGTCTTCTGTAAGAAAAAGACAAGTTCTCTGCCCTTGTAGCCACTGTAACAAGACAATACAGTTTGTAAAACACTGAGTAGTTACATGGAGTTTTTCACTTCCAGTAAGTGCTCATGGTCTTCACCTTGAATCAGGAAAAGCATAGAAAAGGAACATACAATGACAGAATTGAATGAATGAAATCTCACCTACAGGGCACACCATCACAAATTTTATCACTGAATGAAATAACTAAATTCTAAATTCAGAATACCACATGACTTGGCATAGATTCAGTGCTGTGAGCCAGGATGAGGGTGAGAGGCATGAAAATGGAAATTTACATTAAAATATATGTACTGCAATTCTTGGAGGGATATCTTGGAAGGAAAGAGGTAATTGCATGCTTATAAAGCTGATGAAAACAAAGTATCAGCAATAAAGTGAAGGCTTAAAGTTTCATGGAACTGTTTCTTCACAACCAGTATTAGCAAATAATTTAGTTCCCTGGGAACAACAGCATTTTTTATTCCTTTTTTTTTTTTTTTTTCTTTTTTTTGTTCCCCAGAAACATACAGCAAAAAGCTTTGGACCAAGTTTTACCTTCTCCACCTTCCCAAATTGGGACATTTATTTAGATCAACACACCTGTGCAATTTTTCCTGTGTTCAGTTCTCATGGGTTGACCTAGGCTGGCTGCCAGACATCTACCCATCCACCTGCTCACTCCCTCTCCTCAACAGGTTTGGGGAGACAATAAGATGAAAAAGCTTATGGGTCAAGATAAAGACAGGGAGATCACTTACCAATTACCTTCATGGGCAAACCAGACTCAACTAGGGGAAAACTAATCTAATTGATTGCAAATTAAAATAGGGTTGGGTAGTGAGAAACAAAGATAAATTAAAACACCACCTTCCCCCACCCCTTCATTCCCAGCTCCTCTACATCCTTCCCACACCTCAAACAGTGCAGCGGAGATGGACATTGGGGAGTTATGGTTAGTCTAACACTTCATCTCTGTCACTCCTTCCTCCTCATGCATTTCCCCTGCTCCAACATGTGTTCTCTCCATGAGCTGCAGTTCTTTATGATAAACCTGCTCCATTGTGTGTCCTCCACAGGACTCAGCTCCTGTCAGGGCCCTCTCCACAGGCTCCAGGGGAATACCTGCTCCACTGTGGTGTCTTCCATGGACTGCAGGGGAACCTCTGCTTCAGCACCTGGAAAACCTCCTCCCTCTCCTTCTTTTCTGACCTTTATGTCTGCAGGTTGTTTCTGAGTTTTTTTTTTTCTTCACTCCTTGCTGACTGTGCAAGCATTTTCCCCTTTCTCAAATACGTTTTCACACTGGCCCACCCCTGTAGTCCCCCTGCTACAAAAACCTTGCTACTGACACCAAATACATCACTGACTCTAACTCTATATCAGATTACAGTCTCTGACAGGAGATTCTTTATCATCACTCACTTCTTAAGAAAGGAATTATCCAAAGAATTAGCAATTTGGGTGGCAAGAGTTGGAGGTTACAGCCATAATGAAGTTTTGGGGCCTGAGAGAGCAGCCAGAGGAATAAATTTAGGGGGTTTGTACCTGGCAGAGGCAGGCATACCTGGCAGCAAGGAGTAAAGGAAAAAAAAAAAAAGTGACTTGGAGATTTGGTTAAATAATTCTGGAGAGGTTTCTCTACCTGCTTTTGTGTTAGTAACAAAGTGATTTTTAGAACAAATAAATAGTGAAAATGAATGAACTTCTGGGACTTACAAACATTGCAGTTACAAATTCAATTTATACTTTTTTTCTGGCTGATAAAGAAGTATTTCATTAGACTGATAGTCAATACCTTTCTAAAAGAAGACAAATTGCAAGCTTTGTATCTTTTAGGTTTTGTCCACATAAGTAAGATCAATTGATAGAGTGTCCCTCAAATCACACGAAATTTACCATGCTTCCACATGCAAAAGTGCTTCACACAATTGATAGGGAGGCTAAAACTGGCTAAAGTTATGGTAACAACTTTCAGAGGTAAAGTGCTAACTGGAACTCAATCTTTATGGTAGTAATCTGCCTTACAGCTTTGTAGGCACAAGTGAGGTTTTCGAATAGTTCATTTTATTATGTGAACTAAAACTGCTCAAGTCACTATTGGGATATTTCAAAATGATCACTATGACAAGCAACAGCAACTATAAAGTCATTCTCAATGTATCCAAAGCAGAGACCTGCAACACCTATAAATTATAATGTATTCAACAGGACATAATTAGTATATTTGTGTTCAGGGCAAACTAGTAAGTGTACTAAAATAATGTAACCAGTAACAGTAAACAAGTATTTCATAGCATGGTTGGTATATCCAGACACATTATTTACAGAAGCATGAGTAACGTGACTGCCAAGACAGCAAAAAAATAGGAGACATAGAAGATACGCAACTTTTTAGTTGCCAGATTAAACAAAGCATGAGCATGGGGGACTGCAAAAGGACAGAACATTCTGCCAACAGACAAAAAGGATGCCTGGTAAAACCAAAAACCAAAAAATTTGAGGAAGAGCTGACATATGGGCAAAACCATAAAAACCATCACAAATGTGACTGAGAAAAAACAGAGAAGAAAGAAAAAAGACTCATGTTGGCTTCAACTTCTCTCACCAAAGGTCTCCCAAGACTGAGCACTTTGACCTCAGTGACCAATAACCACTGAGGACTGTAGCTGTCTGCAGCATTTATATGGCACCAGCTCCATGGTAGTGTATGCTTACAGATAATTTAAGATGTGACTCTTGAAGACCAACAGTTCTGTGTTTTCAGAACTCCTGAAAAATAATGTGTAAGGATGAAGAATTAGGAATTGTATTGCTAATGAAGGAATTTAATAAAGTTTAGTTTTCAATTTTAAAACTAGTTGATCAGTTTTCTAAACATTCCCATCACAGTGAATTCAAATTCTCTAACTAATAGGCATACACATAAGCATATCTATAGCTTTGCAACATTAACATGGATTTTGCTGTAGGTAAGGGCTTTGAGCTTTGACAGAGAAAATTTTTTAAAACATGAACTTATAGAAACATAGAATCATGGAA
>VZTL01002561.1:32483-79657 GCA_013400535.1 Scopus umbretta | reverse complement strand
CCTTCCTTCCATTCTCCAAGAAACAATTGGGACATGAGTGCTGAGAGCTATATTCAAGCCTCATTCCCTGAAAGTTAACTGGCCCCCACAAGTATGAAGCCGAGGCACTGGGGAAGCGGTACGCAAGAACTGGAACCATTCCGAAACTGGAAAGGGATCGGTTTCTGAAGATGAAGAAACCAGACCAGCCTTCCTCTTCTGCAAAAGAGGGAAGATTTTCTGAATTCCTGTCAGAGAAAACATGCAACTATGAACTCTCTGTTGCTATTCACTTCTCCTTTGAGCTCTAGTAGAGAAGGCAAAGTCTTCTTCCTACAAATTCCGTTTTTTCCGCTGTGATGAAAGAAGGTTTGCAGTCAAAATCCAATGCTTCAGAAGAGTAGAATACCCTGTCCTTAGAGCCTGGGAAGCCTTTAAAAAAAACACTTTACCTTTATTCATGCTTCCCACACATATGCCATTTCAGTATGTCCTTTCCTCCACCATAATACAGGCCAAGGAGCTTTACAGTTATAAAGAAAGCTGCACCTGGTATCAAGCTTTTGAGCAGCTGCAGTGTGTCACTTGCACATGAGAGCAGTTGTCACTTAAGCCATGGAGGAAGTTATCTGTTGAACTGGACATTTGATCCTTCAGTTGGAAGCTACAGGGAGAAACTGTTAGGGGTAATGTGCTAATCGGATCTGGCAGGCTTTGAGCCCCTCCCACCAATGAACAACTGCAGCATTTTACAGTCCCTTCCCTTCACACTCCACAGGTGGGCTCGGGGACCGGGCAGAGTTAGCAATTTGGAACTCATTAGCAGAAGGACTGCAGCAAGAACCTAACATCACCTATCTTCAATTTCAATAGCAAGTTGAGACAGGCCATCTCACTGTGGTGTTCAAGAGCACCCAATGTTATCTCTTCTGTTACCCTTGCTCTTTGCCAGCAGACTATTTTCTCATACTGGCACGTCCCTCACAGCTCAACTCTAGCATAACAATGCTTCCAGAAGAACTCCACAGCTACTTCAGCTGTTCACCAATACCATTTCTTTCTCACCAGCTGCCCTGTGTTGGCAGGGAGGCAGAACTGCCACTTCAAATTCTCCTTAACAGTGCAAGTTCCAGTACTGATACTCATCTCCGCAGCACATAGCCAGATATTGGAGTTTGTTCTGGCTCAAGAGACTTGACAAACATAGCAACTGCAGGAATGCAGCTGTTCAAGGGTAAGCCTTTGCTTTGAAGAAAGCCTAATGAAGCCAGTGCTACACGAGGGCATAGCATATAGCTGGATAATCACTGCAACACAAATCTTATCTACAGTCACATCAGCTGTATGTAGCCTGAAAGATTAAGCAAGGGACCACCTAAGGAGAGTGGGAGAGGTCAGACAGAAATACAGGGAACAAGATGAGCATTACAATATTTAATACCTGCATCCCAAGATGAGGGACTATTTGAAAGCTTCAAACCAATGACTAGATGTTGCTCAGGGGAAGTGAAAACCTCACTTACAGGCATATACATCTGTCTGCCCTGTACAGAGCAGATATGGTCCTCAAGTAATAACATGCAGCAACACTACACTGCTACATCTCAACCAGAATTTGAAAGGTCAGGTAGAGAAATTCAGAGCTGCAGCTTAAACAGCTGTCAAAGTATGGCACCTCCATGAAGGAGTCTGAACTCAGAAGATGTTTTCTTCAACCAGGGCAGGACACAGCTGCTTTTGACAAGGCACAGACTTTCAACACACTCTTGAAAGCAGTGGACAGGACAGGTATTATTTTGCCCCTGCGTAAGACAGCATTTCCACAACAGCCAGTTCTACCAAACTCACAACCCACCACAGACTGGTCCTGCAGGAGACAGTGGTCCTTGTTAGGCTCCCTTAGTTTGCTTAGTGACCAGCTGTCTTAAAAACAGTGACATCACACAGTCTTACTACAGATGACAAGTTCACATTAAGACAATAGAGAATGTCGTATCTCTTCCATCTTCCTTTGCCTCCATGTAGCTCAGGTGATGAATTTGGCAGCTAGGTATTGCAAAGTCCAAGCAGGCTTTATGACCTCTGCCATTAGATCTCAAATTCCTCTCTCATTTCGTCCCCTTGAAGTCCCGCCCTTCACAGAGTCCGATGCTTCTTCCTCAGCCTCCTGCATTCTTCAAACAAGTCAAAGGAATCTAGGGAAATTCTCTCAGGAAAACAAAGAGACTGTACCTACATCCTTGCAGTAAATACAAGCTGGTAAAATTTTGCCTTGGGGAAAATTTAAGATTCCACCATAAAAAGCTATAGTAAGTTTTCACAAGCCAGCTATCCACCTTACAAAGGAACAGTCAGCATATTGGCCAGTATGTAAGAATTTTTTAATAAAAATACTAAGTTTATAAACACACCTGCTTCACAAAACCAGTCAGCAAACACAGATTTTACAGCAGCACATATGCCTGATCAGTAGTGGAAACATACTTACCGCAACACGCTTTTTGCTCCCATACATTTGATGTCATATGAAACGGAGTAGATCTCGTAGAAGGTCGCCTTGATGTTTAAGCAGCCAATAAAATCCTTAGGGTTCAGCTTGTACAGATCAAATGTGATGTTAGCTACTCCCATTTTCTTCTTTTGTCTCACAGCAGCAGCTCCATTTCTTGTCTAATTTTAAAAGAGGGAGAGAGACAGAGTTTGTACTGTGAGCCAGGAAACTACAGCAAGACAATCATTAACAGTGCAGCTCTTCAGAAGCGGCTTGCTTATTCCAGTCTTTGGGCTAGTTCTTGATCAATTCAAAGCTAGAATTAAAAGCATTAGCAGAGAGAAAAGCAAGTCTGTAGCTCACACAATTTTGTTCAGGTCCTGACCAAGCTTCCAAAGCTATTCCAGACAGACAGAGAAGTTCTAGAGTAAACACAGTACCTCCTGAATATTTCTTTCCTGTAATAAAGCTGCTTCTTCAGGGTACACTGAAGCCACAGGTAATGCCACTGAACGGTGTTCCTGACATTTAATTATCCCGGTATTTGCCAGCTGCTAGTTGAGGCAGCACAACTAGTCCACACTGAAACGGGCCACCAAATTACCAGGACGACGTTAGATCCCTTCCATTTAGGAAGGAACACAATACTGATGAGCACTCTTACAGACAGCTGCAAAGATGACATCTGTGAAGTCAGGTCCTCATTTCGAATCCTGGCTCATAACACCTCTCTTTCTTCCTACTGAAAAGGTAACATGGGGAGGGAACCACTACTGACTGGGCCTAGGGTTTAATACTGAGTTTTTAAGAGAAAAAGCAAAGGAAGAGGAGTGTGGAAAGTCATCTTCCACCATTAAGTCCAGCCTCCTTTATTGAAAGCAGCCCTTGTCTGCTTCAGGGCTGACAGTGATGCTTTCAGGACACTTGCTTCAGGGAAATAAAAGAAAACAGTAAAGATGATCCGTATTTACAGAGACATCTAGCGGATACATGGGATACTCTGCTCAGCACATACCGCTCAAGGTTAATGATTTGGCAGCTGCCAAGATGTTTTTTGCATGCTAAATGAAGCAATAAAGTTGAGTAAGACTGGGCCTTTTTGTACTTGTCACCCCAGCACTCAGTCAGTGCCATGATAAGTCAGACCAAGTTAAACACTGTAGTATAGCATTAGCCAGCAATTTTATGCCTGTTTTACTTCGATAGCCTCCAAGCTCCAGCAACAGGGCCCCCTATCAACAACAGGTTTTGGACATGCCCAAGTAGTTGGTATGCTTGGCAGTGTTATCCCCCCGCCATTATCACCCAGAATATTTGGATAAAGCATGACAGAACTTGTGCTACGCTCCAGGTGAGCTGCGAAGCTGCGGCAGTCCTTCCGCTGTCATTAAGCACATCGTGAAGAGGGACAGCATTCAAGCATGTTCTGCTGCCATACCAGACAGGACATAGGGCAGAGGGGGAAGGAGCAAGGTGGCGTCATACCCTGGCTGCAACTTCTTTTCTGCTCTTGGAGCTCATGGCCCAGATGCAGTAGGTTGGTAAGCTAGTGAAGTATCTTGGGGAAAAGCATACAAAGTGCCCACACTGCAACAGAAGACTGAGAAAATGGGGCCACGTGATCGAGCTATGCGTGTACAAACAAAAAAATGGTAGGCCTGCTTACAGCTCCTCAGCTAGCTCTGCACCTGGTAGAAGAAATTTTGATGCCAGCTTTCTAGCAACAACCATTTCATGGAAAGACAATTTGGAGTTTGACTCTATCGTATTAATATACAGATGACTATTTGCCCACAAAACCACAAATTGAACACTAAGTTGATATGATTAGAAGGCTAAAGCTAGCCAATCTTAATAGTTCCTTAAAATATCTTGAAGCATGTAGACTAGCGTTATGTTTTGATGACAACTTTTAGCTGTTTGCAAGATTAAACACAGGTATTTTTCTAACATTCACTAAACCATTACTGCATTCACAAGACAACACTTGTTTTACATCACTTCATTTGGGCATTTTTTCCCCTCTAAAAGCTAACCTTTAAAGACATTGTATTTTTAACTTCATGCAAAGTCCTAATTTTCTTTACATTACAAAAAGGCTCAAGAACAAAGTTATTTTTGAGGCTCTCCAAAAGCAGGTGATTTCCCCTATAATTCTTTTCAGTTGTAATGTTTCGTTTCAATTTTTGGCAGATCTTTGCCAACAGTTCTATGTCTAAGCAAGGGACAAAAAAAACCCCAAAACACCCAAACAAAAGAACCTGATTTGTCATCCAGGAAGGCTCAACAAAGAGTTGATACCTTGCCTTCTTAAGGGGAAGTTTTCTTTCTCTTCTCCCCTCTTTCCAACAATTTTAGCAGCCACAGGCATTCTTCCATCCACTTCTATTCAAGTGAGAGGGGCAGTCAACACTTACTTGTGTCCATTTCTGTCCTTTTTCTAGAACCATGAAGTGTGTATTATCATCCAAGGACTTGAAGAACTCTTCTGTGTCCACAACTGTGCCATCTTCCTCCAAAACCAGAGTAATTATTCCAGCAGAAATAAGAAAAGCATCTAAAGTCTGCAAAAAAACAGTGGATTTTAGCATGCAAAAGAGGAGCCATCGTTTCATATTAAGACTTGCCTATCTGATATATTCTCCTGAACTTCCCCAGTAAAGATTTTTAGAAGAACAAGAGTCTGTGGGTTGCCTTTCTGGGATACTGTACTTCACTATAAGTTTCAGCCAGAGTGGGAATGTCTGCTATACCTTGCTGATGAGCTCCTGCAGACTGCTTGCAACAATTCCTTTCCGACTGCTTCGGGAGGCATTCGATACACGGAAAGGTCGCCCTGCAGGCATGAGAGGAGGGAACAGGGTCTGTTTTGTTACTGCTCCCATAGATGCTCCCATGGATACCAAAGATCTAAGACAAATAAAAATTCAGCGTAGTTAAAAAAATAGTCATGTCAAGTACTGCGAGAAGGAGGAGGACTGTTGAGTTCAGTGATGTAAGCACATTATACGAGTAATTCACAGGTCACATTAGACTCGTGGAGCTTGTTTGCAAAACTAAATACTGCATAGCCCTACAGACATGTTGTCTCTGAACTCTCTCTTGCCAGTGACATTTGAAAACACTTCTAAAATTAAAAACATCTCAAGCAGATGTGGGCCACCTCTAGCTCAGCCGATGTCAAGGTCATGATTACAGTGTGGCTGACAGGTTTTAACACTGAATTAGAAAGGCAGCAGCTCTTACTGCATTCAGCCACTTAGATCATTCTCTTTACCTGCAAGATAAACACTCAGTGACATAACACACAAGACTATTTTCAACTAATTATTTAAGATACAATTTTGCTTTATGGAGACTGAACATATTATCCGTATTCAAAACGCCTAGCACCAGAATGCAAGTGGAGCTTTTCGATGTAGTTATGCTTGACTTCAAAACAGCCAAGGCATTTATCTTGTAAGTAATATCTGCAGCCTATAAAACTTCATCTAGTTTTGAAAAAAATCACAAAATAAGCCCTGTTTGTGCCCTAACGTACCAAAAGAAGTCAAATGAAATGAAAACTAAGATGAAAGTACATAAATGCACAGTGTTGGAGCAGGCTGCCAGAGAGGCTGAAGGAATTTAAAGACTTTTAGAAAGAGATTCTAAATTTTCCTGGGCAATTGCATGTTTTAATAGTGAGTGTTCAGGTTCCCTTAGGTAAACCAAGGGCATAACACTGGTAACCGTCTACTCCCACACCAAGGTACAGACCTGCTCCCATCTACATCTAGTGACAGCTTGTTGCTGCAAATGACATTGGTTAATTCAATAGCCAGCTTGCCAAAAATTGCCTCCTGCATGGCACCTGGAGAAGACTGATCTCTAACAGGTCTTTTAAAGGGAGACAATATTTTGTCTTCCCACATTCCTGGGGAATTTACCCCTTTTGCTCCTTAATACTGAATTGCACGGGGGTGAAAAAGGAACGCACCCCCGTTTTGTTCTCCCACATCGGTGTGAAAGGTCAGCTTTATGCAGGAAAATCTATTCTCAGACACTTTCACACAGGGGGAGGGAATGAACTGGCAGTCTCTTTCTGGAGCCAGAGAGTGAATACAGGAATTCCTAGAACAATGATGAAATGGTATAAAGTTACTCAACTAATAATGTCCCAGTCACACCTTCTGTGCAAATCCACAATGACCAGGGAGAATAACTGTAGAATAAATTCACAAAAGAATAAATTCAGCAATTAATTTGTTTCCTGCTCTCATTCTGAACCCGTCTTCTACAGGGCTTTGGGCTACTGCCTTTCCTCTGTACACTGATATTTACCTCCCTCAAAACCTCCGCAAGCGTTACTGGAGCTTTTATTTTTTTTTTTTTAAAAGGAGAGGGACGTTCAACAGTTTTATTCTAGCTCAAGCTAATACCTTCTCGGTAGTGCTGTCTAAACACCAAATCCCTGGCTTTCAACTGTTTGCACACCCCCCCCCTCCCACCTAGCAGAAACCTCTCTCCTTCCTGTAACAAAGCTGGTGAGGACGAGCAGCCAGTGTGGTTTTCAGGAGACCGGCGCTGTTTCGAATTAAAGAGCTAATAAGCACTTTCCTCCTGCAGAAGGGCCAAGACCAGGGAGGAGGACAAGGTGACAGCGTAGCACTGAGAAAGGCACTGAAGCTCCACAGAAGGGAAGTATGCTAGGACAGGGTGTGTTTCTTAATCTCGTCACTGACTAAATCAATAGTTCCCCAATCACCCCACTGGTCCGTGGGCAGCTCCCATTCTGAATCACTCCGAGTCTTTTCCTTAGATAGGAAGCCTGCTCATCTACCGCAGGGCTGGTGACTCCAATTCAAAGGGCACCCTGATGTTACAAAGCACAACGTTCAGGATTCAAGATCCAACGCTTTCCGAGCTAGTTACATCCCGTTCCCTCTCACACGTTTGAAAACTAGCATGTCGAATAGTTATTTGAGTGGTATATATGACAGTAGTGCCAGGGTGGGTTGTTTGCTGTTTTTTGGGTTTTGTTGTTGCTGTTGTTTTGTTATTTGTTTGTTTTTTCAAGGATGGAAAACATCAATCCTGTTGAACAGTTTTCTTTCCCATTACTTAAGCCAAGTTGTCATTCACAAAAGACAAAGTGTAAGGAAAAAAGCCGAAACATACATCCTGATACAGAAGGAAGAGTGTTAAGGGCACAGCTCATGGGCAGGACTTGAGCTAACAGGGTTCACCTCAGGCATTAGCACAGCCAACTATACAAGCTGTATTTTGCAGCTCGGAGCAGAAGTTTCTTCAGGATTCAAGATATCAATCACCTGCCTAGTTCTATCAGATGTAAAAAGTCAGAGGAAAAAAAAAAAACAACAACAACATACAGATTAATAAACCAGGACTTTCGTTAGCTCCACCAGACAGTCACTTAACAGAAGTCCAAGTCTTAGGGAGTTATTTAACATTGATGCCATTTCACCTACATTTCAATAAAACCAGTCAGTATCGTTAAACTAAGTCTGCTAATGAAGCAGTGAGTCTGGGCTCCAGTGCAGGCTGAGGTTTCTGTTAAGGAGAAGTCCTAGGAAACAAAAGCCAGTGTGATTGAAAAAAGCCAGATAAACAGAACGTGAATCCTTCGATTTCTGGGCCTACTGCCGAAAGCTTGTTTTTTTTTCTTTGTTTCCCACACACAAAGGCTACAGATTCAAACAGGCCAGCCTACGTTCGGGGCTCCTTGAAAAATCCTTTTCGCTGCACCTGCCCTCAGAAACCAGACAAACTGATTCCCAATGCAGGGAATTCCTCTGCTAGATTGGAGTTACCAAAAATAATTTCCTATTAAAAGACGACCAAGCTAAGTCAGGAGACAAGCGGTGGAAAGGAAAGAAACATACTAGTTTACTATGTTAGTTAGTTACTATTACAGTTTATATACTGGCATAAAGTCAGCTTTATTAGGAAGTTGAGCGACATGTTACATACAGACAACTCCACTGTTGTTTTATTATTCTTTAAAGTCAAAAGGACCAAGTCCTAGCTCTTCCTGAAAAGAGAGGGATCTTATGTCAGTGGAAAACACAAACATATATTTACAACTAGAAGGAGCAAGTATCTTCAAACTCTAGCATCTCTTCTGGTTTGTTTTGCATAACTACAACCTGCTAGAGAGGGACTCGCAGATACTGCCCTAAGCATTCAATGTAGCATCAAGGCTGGTGGGACAGATGAATTACGGGATTTTTTTTTTTTTTGAGGAGAACCCACGGATTAAAAGTCCGCCTCGAGCCCTGTACACATATTTCACTCTTTATCTTTTTTTGCAATATGCCTCTTATGTTTGTCTAAGAACGTGGTGCAATGGTCTTCGGCCTCAGAAAAATCAACATTGCACAACACGAGTGACTTCAGAATATGGCACGGTTTGCTTTTTAGGTTAGAGTTCACAGGCAAATGACAACTGCGGTAATAGCAAAGCAAAAAAAAAAAAAAGTCAGAAATTAGTCGGGAGACTTAGGGCTCTCCCAGATTGCAGCGAGAGCAGAACCGCAGCTAGAACCAGACGCGTTTCTGAGTGGCGTGCAGAGCTATACGCCTTACTGCGCAGAGCTATACGCCACCTTTATGGATGCGGTTAGCACGCCCGAACCGCAGAGGCCAGGAGCCGCGGCCGTGCTGTCACCGAGCACAAGCGGCCCCCGCGGGCACGGAGGCCCCACGCACAAAAGCGCTTTGCACGCCAAGACGAGCGGTGAACCCATCCCAGCCGTTACAAACCTCGGAACGGAGGCAGAGCGGCAGAGCTCCCGCTTCGCCCTTCCCTCGGAAAAGCAGCATCTCAGGCTTGCAAGGCGGCGAGAGCACGCCTGCTTGCTTGCTGCCCGCACCTAGCGCCCACCCGATTTAACCCGCCCGCTCCGACCGGCCCCTCACACCGCCCTGGGACAAGCGCCCTTCCCTCCCGGGGAGCTGGAGCCGACGGAGTTGCTCAGCCTCGGCTCCTCCCGAGCATTCCCCGGGAGCCGCCGGACCCACCGCCGCCGGGCTCAGCGAGGGGGAGAACGGCGGGGGTGGGGTGGGGTGGGCGGCGAGGCCGTCCCCGGGGTCCCCGCACTCACCGCACCAGCGAGCCCAGGTACTCCCGCGCCGCCTCCATGTCCTGTCCTGCCCGGCCGCGACGCTGGAGCGCTGAGGGCTGTGCTCCTCCCCGCGGCGGCCCGGCACCACCTCCTCCTCCTCCTCCTCCTCCTCCGCTCGGCCCCGGCCCGTCCCTTCCCGTTCCCGGGTGGCGGGCTGAGGGAAGAGCCGGGGGAGCGCCGCCGGGACAGCCCGCCCTCCCGCAAGCGGCTCCTCCCGGCGGCGCTGAAGCCTCGGCGAGGTGTAAAGCTTTGCGCCGCAGCACGGACGGCGTTGGCGGCGGGGATGGGGTTGCAGGGGCGCGGTACCCCCCCCTCCCTCGGGAAGGAGTATTTCTTCAGGCGGGATTTAGCCGGGAAAGGAGCGAGAAGGATTTTGTTTAGCGCGTGTCTGAGTTATGTGCGGCATATTAGCGAGTTACAGCTAATATAGCAACAGTGGAAGCCAATCTCATTTGAAGCCTCTCGGCATTAGGGCAAATCAACAGATTAAGCGTCTCAGCTTCTGATTTTAGAGCCTGCGAATAAGCTTACCGCTTGGATTAGTGCGCGCGGTAGCTTCAGTGGAGGTATTTAGTGTTATTCCCACAGGCAGGGGAGCAGCGACACGTCTGTTTCTTGAGTAGGTACAAAGGCATTTTTTTCCTTTTTATGTACGCCTATGGGCATGAATACAGTGTTTTTTTGGCTCTGAAACCAGGTGCTGTTTCTCAGAGCCGTCCAATCTTTCTTGCACGGGGAAAACGGAGCCAGGAGCCTCAGAACCTGGCTCTCGGGCAACAGCCTGACCTAGGGCCAGCACCTGCACCGGGAAACCCGGTCACGGCTGATCAGGGAAAGACTCTGGCGGCCCTTGCTGCCAGCACTCAGGTTACCCCCGGGGTCAGGAATACGTAGTTGCCTGGATTGTTTTCCCTGCGCCAGCCTGTTGCGGGCAGGAAGAGCCGCTCACAGTATTTCTTTACTCTCCGGGCCTCTCCAGCAGGTAGGCTGACATCTGACAGATATCTTCAGTCCTTGGAGCCCTTATCAGCTACTAGAAGGCAAACAAACAACCTTTTCGTCCAGGTCAAATTGTTTTCTTGCATGGCATCTCCTTCTCAGCCTGCTGGAATAAAACAGCTCCTTTCCTCAGAGCAAAGCTTGGACCAACAAACTTCCCACTGGGAAACTGAGCCCAGACTTCTCTCTCTTCCTCCCCAGGCTCCTTTGGCCTTGCAGGTGTGCAGGGACCTTTCTCATATGTTAACCCTTTCTTCTCCTGTTTTCTACAACATTTAGTTTCATTACAGTTCTGCGACTGGTCTCTGACAATATGTCACGGAGTGCGGGAAATGAGGAACAGTAAACAGTTCTCTGAGCACTGGATCCCAAACAGCCTCTTTTCCCCTGGATTTGTACCTTGTTGTTGATTGTGGGCCACAGCTGAAGTTATTTATGCAAAGCGGTGCATCTGTAAGGAATTCTTACCAAGTGTTTTTCTACTGTTAAAGAACAGTAGAGTAGTTTTCCTGCTGTGGAGGGAGAAAATAGGGGAGAAGGAGAAGGTGTTTTGTCAGATGGTCTGTCTCTTCCTATCTCTGCCCGTGGAAGAGACGGGAGAGCACCTCTTAGAAACCATGCGGAAATCGCAGTAACTTTAAGGATTCTTCCAAACAGGCTGGGGTGGAAATGTCTGGAGGGGGCGGAAATTTTGGTCTTGCAGAAGCTTAGCTTTCCTCCAGTCACATGCCTCTTCCCGGAGGTCTCTGCAGAGACATCCAACCAGTGCAGCCACTGCCAAGCAGCCCTCCAGGGGTGCCATACCCGGTGCAAGGCCTGCCACAGCTCTGAGGCAGGGACAGCGCGTTTTAGCAAGGACGCGCTCCTCCGGCAGCATTAGTGCTTCGGCTTGCATGGTGGTTGTCATAACTCCTACAAACACAGCTGTTGACTTAAGAGTAACAGGAATAACATGTCCTTTTGAAGTGTGCCCTGAGAGGAGGGTATTACCTGCAGTTTCACAAGCTGGGCTAATATTCCCTTTTTTTTCTGAGCAAACAGCAGTAAAGCCATCAGACAGGTAAAATCACTCCCCGAAGAGCTGGGCACTTCAGCAAAGAAGTGTCTTTGAACACCAGTGTTATGGTTTAACCCTGATTGGCAACTAAGCACCATACAGCCACTCACTCACCCTCCCCCTACCCCAGTGGAATGGGGGAGAGAACCAGGGAGGGAAGAAAACAACCAAACACTATAACCCGTGGGTTGAGATAAAGGCAGTTTAATAGGACAGCAGAGAAAGAGAAAATAACAATAATAACAACAGAATATACAAAACAAGTGATACACAATGCAATTGCCCACCATCCAATGCCCAGCCTGGCCCCAAGCAGCAACTGCTCCCTCCCATGGCGAACTCCCCCAGTTTATATACTGAGCTTGCCATCAGGTGGTATGGAATAGCCCTGATGGCTAATTGGGATCAGCTGTCCTGCCTGCATTCCCTCCCAGATTCTTGTGCACCTGGCAGAGCATGGGAAGCTGAAAAGTGTAAACAACTGAAACCAGGACAACCAGCAAGGCAGCGCAGAGGTGAGTTGTGTGCAGAACCTACCGAGGAAGAGTATAAAACAGTAGCGTGAGCCAAATCTGGCAGGCCAAGGCAAAAAAAAGAGATCTCATTAGAAACGGATGTGACAAGATAACATTCAATATCAGGACGCTAGCTGTAAAAGGCAGAATCATCCCACTCTTACAGGGAGGGAAGACGAACCATAGGTTGAGGTGAGGAGGCCAGAGTACTTAGCAATGTTTTGCTTCAGTCATCACTGAAAATATGAATCATGCAGGGGACAAAGTAGGTGGCTGATGGTTGAAGGGAGTGAACACTAGAGGTGGAGTTAAATAAGCAACTGTGTTAATTAATCCCTCTTACTAAATTACTGTCTTACTGTCCCTTTACTGAGGTGCAGTGACTGACCCCATACGTAATACTTGTCCACTGCAGTTCAGGTGGAACAAGTTTGCTTCAGTGACTCCACACTAGGGTCATATTGCTATGAAAAGAAGTCTGCACATGGCATGTTTAACAGGAAGGAGAAGGCACTTGAGGTAGTTTTGCATGCAACTTCATATTGGTGAGCGTGCAATATCAGGCCGGGTTTTCCTTACCACCCTTCAAGAAAAAAAAGTTGCAAATTTGGAACAAACCCAGAGGAAAACGGGAATGATCAGAGATCCAGAAAACATGGTGTATGGGCTGTGTAATTTGGGAAACGGGAAGATTCAGTGGAGTTGTGAATCATGTCTAATGATTTTAGAGAACTCAGTGAAGAGGAATGGAGTAAAATGTTCTTTATGCCTCCAGGGGCTTAACCTGCAGAAAAGGAGAATTAAAGTGTCCATTAAAAAACATCTCAACTCTAAGGTGACTATTAGGTGCCGGGATCAGTTGCCTACTGAAGAGGTGAAGTCAATTAGACACAGACATTGCTCGGGCCAGTGTTCAAATGACACAAAGGACAAATCAGACACCAAGAATCAATTTGGACATTCCTTCTATTTCTCAAAGCTCCGACAAATTACATGAGCCAGATTAATGCAGAATAAAGTGTTTCTGTATCTTGCCTCCCTTGACCTAAAAGGGGAGTGCAAGAAGTGAACAGATGTACTTAACAGCAGTGTTGGCAACAAACGTAACAGCTTACAAGGGTCGGCTTAGATGTGCAAAAGCTAACCTTCTGTTCGGCCGTTCTACCCTTTCCTGGTTTTGGTTAAGTCTCATCCTGATTTCTGTTTGAACGGCTCTTGTGACCACCCCTAAGTAAATTTAATTATTTCTTATCCCTTCCACAGAGACCCAACTTTCTATTCTTCACTGTGTCCTCAAAATAATGATATTTGTTTCTGAAGTGCTTTTACTATTCAGCCGGTTTCTATCGCCACTGCCTCTGGTTCTGCTTTATTTCTGTCAGGCTGTTCATGTCAAAGATTTCGTTGTTCATTCTTAATATTTGTGTTAACCACTACTGCACCATCAATGAAAGTTTTCAAGAGCAAATTAGACAAGCATCTGTCACAGAAGGCTTAGATACAGCTCATTATTCTGAGATAAGACTGTGGAGTAAAAGATCCCATGAGGTTGCTTTTTATCATTTGCCATCTTTTTCAGAATCTTTGTTAATGAAACCATATTTTATAATGCCTAACAGTCTTGCAGGAGCCAGTGTTTTTATTACCTGTGCAGGAGGGGATGAGGCTCCTCCTAAAGGTGATCTTGCTGCTCTGCAAGGCTATGCAGAAGCAGCTGGGAATATTTTTTTGGTACTAATTAAAATCCTCTGTAATTGGCTGGAAATGGTTCTGTGGCTGGCAAAGATTCTGATGTTGAAAGCCCTGTTTGAACAAAAGACTAACCTTTCGCTGCGGTGAACCATCTGGCCCAGAAAAATGTTATTTATTATGAAATTTCACGGGTGGGTATTTTGTTTTATTTTGTTCTTTCTGGTTTTCAATGTTTTTAACAACAAGACAGTGTTGATGGATGAGCACATGCTGTATATATGGAAGAAAATACCCTGCCAAGAGTATTTCAGCGGTGTGTGATTCTTTAAACACAAATTTAAATTTACATGTTTTATAGTTAGACAGGTTATTAAACCTAGAAGGACAGGCTTTGCCCTCATTTACCTCCTTTGCAATACTGTATGTGTGAATGAATTGCAGGTATTTGTGGGCAGCATTTAGCTGAAAGCTGACTTATTGAGAGCTACGTTGTGACAGCAACAATGAAAAGCAGAAACGTTGCCCATGAGATTCATTACTGAAGATAATATACTGGAAAATTAATATTTGTTTATTCTGATCATGCCAAGGATAATCTGAAATCTTTTCTTTTACATTTCAAAAGCAACTTCAAAAATATATAAGCTACATAATAAAAAAAAAGGCAAAAAAATATAAAATGTATAAGCAAATAAAACTAAATCACTGTTAATTTTTTGTTGTTGTTTCTACCATCTTTACAGTTTATTATTGTTTAGTGATACTCCCTACAGGAAGAAAAGAAAATATTATTCAGGAAGAAATATGACTATTTTATAAGGATTTAAATTTTATTTTATGGGGCTTTTCGCCGCAGAATGAGAGGCTATCAAGTGTGGAGTTGTCCCGCTGCTGTACAGCAATGTTATGATTTTTATAGCAGATCTTGAAGAGCTTCAGACTCCAGGCAACGCTGCAGAACCACTGACCCCCAGACTGAACTGTGAGCTCACGCTTCTTTGGTAGCTGCACAAATTAAAAAAGTAGATTTTTAAAATCTTCTTGGAGAAGGATTATCTCAGTTTATGTCATATATAGCATGCTTTCAAAGTTTAATTAAAAATAACAATTATTTTATTGTGGTGTTTGTCCAAAACGTAAGACTGAGGCAGTAAGAGTCAGGCAGCTTAATGAATGACCTTCCTGAGGGTCCCACCGCGTCTGAATCAATGTGTTCCAGCCCGTGATGTGCTGACCTCTGAGCTTGATCGGTCATTTTTAAGGGGGACACAAACAAGAACTAGTTTCCTAGATGCTGCACAGTAATCTATGTGCAAGTGAAATTCCCAAAGCAGCTCCACTAGGAAATTTTTCGGGATCACAGATTGAAACAGACTGAGAAAAATATTGCTGTGACTTACTGCTTTTAGGGTCTGCTCAGGTACTTTCCCTCTCTGGATAAAAAGGCTCTTGGAAAGCTGCCTAAGGTCTCAAAGGCAAGTGACTCCCAGACCTAGTTCGGAGTCCAAGCCTGATTTAGGAGCTCAATGCCTTCTGACCGGAGCTGGCCTGCCTCTGTAGCCATCCCTGCAAAACATCCACAGTCAGCTTTCAGACTCTGACAGGTCTTTTGTTCCACTGTGACTATCTTCATATGTGTGTAGCCATCTTCTGTAATCCCTTAGGAATAGGAATAGTTGTTAGCCATTGGGTTGGTCTGTGGTGCACCCCAACACCCACTGGTTTCCCTCAGGCCTGCCTTTAGGTGGGTCAGGCTGCAGAAGGAGGGGAATGGGTTTATGCCGTAAGGTTGATAGTTTCCAGACCTGAACGACTGAGCCTTACCCCTCGCTTTCTACCACCGCTCAACTGCCTGCCCCTGGTCACCTCAGCTCCCAAGTCCTTGTCCTCTCCCACCTCATGACCTCAGATTTCTGTTTGTGCCTCCCCACCAGCCCCAGCCCATGTAGCTGTCCCCTGGTCTGTCCGCCCCTCAGCTTTGGCTTTGCTGGTTTTGACTCTGACCGTTGGGTAGCATGCCTGACAAACCAAATTTGTGTGGGTCATGACGCTTCAGAGCACGGAGTTACTATGCCCTTTCACTTATCATGAGGCTAGAGCAGGTGAGCATTGATAATAAGTCTGGATGATTCTTGAGAAATCATGCCATTTATCACTTTGCTCCATGCAGGCAAGTTTTCCTGGTGGTCTACCATTCAAGTAGCACCTGGCCCAGTCTTGCTTAGTTTCTGAATTGAAGCGAGTGGAACATGTTGAGGAGGATAAGGGACTGCCAGCCTTATCTCATGGTCACATTTGAGCCATTCTCTTCCTGACAGATACTAGGGGCATATTACTACCACTGCAAACCTGAAAAGAGAGCTTTTAAACACTCCCAGAGCTGGAATATCCACTGTCATATTCACCCATGTTCCCATGACGAGTGACTGAGAATGACTGTTCCTGCTCCACCTTATTGCAGAGTAACTTTGGAGCCAAAGAGCAGGCATGAGTCTGGATGACAGTCATTATACTGGCTTCCATAAGGTTCAAAAAATGCAGTTACAGCTACGTTCAGGCAGCAGAGATCACAAGCTTCTTCCACATGAGTCACCAAGGTTAAATACTTTATCATCATTTTGCCACTTTTGGACATGCATGTCCTACAAATTAATCTCTTCTGAAATGCCGCTGAACTCCTGAAAAGTTATTAAAAAGCTTCATTTTTTCTGTAAAATGTAGTATGCTGAGAAAATTACAACTACTGCTTGGGTCTTCTACAAATCTGAAATTAGGAAGTGATTTCTTCAGAGTCAGAGTCAGTAAAATCTTCTGGATGCTTCGGGAAGGTATCCAAAAACATTCTGCAGGCCTCAGTTGTATGTGTGCCCATTTTTTGTGTGACTAAACCCAAAGTAATTCACTGGAATCTGAAGACATATTTATTACTGATCATCTTAGGTTGATCATGAATTGTGATGTTCTCAGGAAAACACATTCACTTAGAAGGAGACTTTCACCCTAGGCAAAGGATAGTGCTTTCTGATGGAAAAAAAAATCCTCTCTTGATCAACTGGTAGAAGGACTCACGTAAATATGCAGTTGAAGTAACTATCTCAGGAAGAAATGGAAAGAAGAGCTGTAACTTTTCTTTGTGCTGTCATTGCCTGGTGAAGCATTGCCAGAGAAGTTACATTTTCAGTTATTTCACTAGGTTAGGAGCCTGACAAACAATTATGTATTTGCAGTGGGAGCAAATGGCTGAAGTGTTCTTGCGTACGTATGCGTTCCACTGGCTCGGAGTCACCGGACTCACAGACTGTGTTGCGCATGCTGCTCTTTCTCACAGAAATACACTTCACGTCCCCTAAACAAGTGGTCAAAGGTGTCCCCTCTTTCCCTCTGCAATGCTGACCGAATACTGGTTTATCAGATTGTTGCCAAGCTTCTGTACTCTTGCTTATAGGTGGTTACTCTAAAAAGAGGATTTGTCCTCCTGATAGAATGGATCCAATAATCTGGTCCTCCATACCTTTTCTTGTCTCTGTGGTGTCATTCTTTTTTCTCCTCAGGTAGACATATACACATATAACACTGCATGCAATGGCACTAGATGGCATTATAATCAGCTCCACGTCCATATAGTTGAAGAGAGTTGAGCAATCGCATGAAGTGTTACCAATCTTTTATTAAAAGAGTCTTAAACTCCTGTGTACCCCCAAACCCAGATAATGTTATTGACCCCTCTGAATACAACAGAAATTTCATAGCAGCTCTTTGAGGCTGAAGAAATCTACTTATTCTTATAACTTGCATGACATATATACGTATGTATGTAACAGCTATAGCCTCTTAATTTCATGGTGGTTTCTTGTAATTATGCAAGGAAATCTCCCACATGGCCAATGGGGGTAGTTCTTGCAGAAGGTGAGAAATGCAAACGGATTGTCCTTGCGATAATTAATTCTCTATTCATCTGATGGATTTTCCATTCAGGCCCAGCCGAGTGGGTTAGCAAAACAAAGACAGATGGCAGNCACTTAGGGCTCAGATAAAGCCCATTAAGTAAATGGAAAGACTCCTGTTGATTTTGATGGGCACTCAGCCAAGGCCTCTGTCTCAACAACTTTCTCAGCTAAACTTTGGCCTGTTCATCGTTTTTGAATGTTCTGGGGTTGGGTTTTTTTGTTTGTTTTTAAAGAAAGAAGAAAGCAATGCTGATGTAGTCACTCTTGGGGACTACTGGGGAAGAGAACAAGCAGTGCTTTTATATGCACAATATAGTGCCGTAAGTGTATCCAAGGTAAAAGGTCAGCCTGTATTAACTCTGTGAGTTTTATGCCAATTAAGTTCAATTTTTAGGGAAAGGGTAGGGATGAGGTGTCCTGATGAACTGTGTGCTCTGTCTGCCTTCTGAGCTACATCCCCTGGAAGATGTCGATGAACAAGCTGTGTTTGGGCTGAGTGCAGACCTGGGAGCTTGGATCTGCTCAGAGGGGATTCTCAAAGGCTCTTGGCTGCAGGTGTCTTGAGAAGGCTTTGGCCACCCCTGCTGAGATCTGCCAGATGCTGCCTACTTGCTTCTGCTTTGAGACACACTTTATTAGGCCAATCTGTCATTTTGGTGTAAAACTTGTTGCTGTCCCTGGGACAGGCTTGTCGAGATTGGTCATATTGCATGTTGTTCCCACAGAGCTCACTGAAGCAGCTTACCCTGTTTCCACATGTTAACTACAGTCATAGCCAATTGGCTTTTCTGCATAGCACATTCCTTTGTGACGCTGCCTCTTCCCTATCGATGTCAAATGTCCATTTTGCTTCTTCCAGCGGGCACGGGTAGACCCGTGATCCCTTAGAATGACTCCTTCTTGTCTCAGATGATGCGTTTAGTCTTTCCCTCCTGACACACACACTCTCAACAACGCAGCAGCGTTACGTATGCAGTGCCTGGGCGTTGCTTGACAGAGGCTATGCGTGCATTGACCAACGAGACGCACGCACGGAAATGAATTCCTCTCGCGGAGCTCAAGGAGAGAGTTTTAGGCGAGGTTTTATGAGCGCTGCTCTTGTGCTCCTGTGTGGCAGCACATCAGCCGTGCCAGAGGCGCAGAGCGAGTCTGTCGCTTGCCCTGGCCGGCTGACTGGGACGGGTGGGAGAACTCCGGCATGGCCGGTGTGCTTCCAGCAGGCAGCACAGGCACGCGTGGGAGAACTCCAGCATAGCCAGTGTGCTTCCAGCAGGCAGCATGGGCACGGGTGGGAGAACTCCGGCATGGCCAGTGTGCTTCCAGCAGGCAGCACGGGCACGCGTGGGAGAACTCGGGCATAGCCAGTGTGCTTCCAGCAGGCAGCATGGGCACGGGTGGGAGAACTCCGGCATGGCCAGTGTGCTTCCAGCAGGCAGCATGGGCACGCGTGGGAGAACTCCGGCATGGCCAGTGTGCTTCCAGCAGGCAGCACGGGCACGGGTGGGAGAACTCCGGCATGGCCAGTGTGCTTCCAGCAGGCAGCACGGGCACGCGTGGGTGTACACGGGGACAAAAAAAGCCATCCCAATGTAGGACTGCCCTCTATTGGCAAGCCAGGCCG
This sequence comes from Scopus umbretta, assembly GCA_013400535.1. Classification (NCBI taxonomy): domain Eukaryota; kingdom Metazoa; phylum Chordata; class Aves; order Pelecaniformes; family Scopidae; genus Scopus; species Scopus umbretta. The sequence goes on along the minus strand of VZTL01002561.1, from coordinate 60,229 downwards.
GCTGAGTGAGCTTCTAGGAAAGGGTTGTTTTTTTTTGTGTATGAGCAGGAGTCAACTTAGGGCAAGTTTACAGCTCCACAAGCCCCGAGCTGCAAGGTGGTTGCAGGATGGCAAGACAGCCAGGGGCAGCCCCAGGCAGCAGCCGTCTGCTAGTCACACCGGAGACATTTCAGGACAACAGGAGCAGAAAGGGACCAAATGTTGCTAGAGCAATAACCGCATCGGATTTTGTTAGACTGCTTCTGTACAACCCTGAGAAGGAAATAGATACCTAAGGGTCTCGTGTATGCGTCCCCCTCGCTTCTTCACACAACTCTACGTGGAAACAAACACAGTCATCAGGATTTGCAGAAAATATTCTGCTTTTGCATGGCCTTAAGCCATCATATGTACTTGCCACCTGATACAGCAGCACGTGCACTGGCTGTTTGCTTTAAAAAGGGATTGAATGGAGGTGTTTTGTCACAGCCTCACAGGTGACAGCATCTGGAATGTCCTCAGGTGCGTGTGGCAGAGCAGACTGAATAATCGGCCTGAAAACAGCCCGGTTTAAAACTTCCAGACTGAACAAGCCTTTCAGGGCCAGCCGCTCCATCAGGCAGTCTTGATCCGGACACTGGTCAGAGAGACGTTGTGTCACAGCGTGCTGTTTGCCCGCCGGCTTTGGCAGCTCATTTCACTACTGAACAGAATCAAGGGGAATGGAAATTTGCCCACCTCTGAAATGAAAATCCAGAAGTGTTGGTAACTGCCCAAAAGCATCTCTCTCAAATAGCACGTGTAGTATCTGTGTGGATTTCCAAATGTTTGAAGATTCAACAGGGTTGCTGCAGTTATGTTTGCTTCTAATGACCTGCTTTTTAACTTCTCTCCCTCAAAGCCCTTTGATGCAGATAAAAAGCCAGAAAAAAATTGCCAAGAACTGTTGTTTTCTAGGAAACAGAGATAGCAGTCCAAATTCAACGTGGGTAGGAGTAAAAGGTTTCTGTTGGTTAAAATTGACTTATGTATCTTCCAAGCATTATTTTCTAATTAGCAACATGTGGTACGAACCTCAACCAGTTCTGATTTTAAGGATTTAAAATGAATATACTTGGCTGTCAGCAGGTGGCTCTGTGTTGAGAGCGAGCTCTGTTCTTGATGTATGCACAGAACTGGAACTGTTTCAAACCATCTATTTGATTTTTTAAGCCATCAGGAAGATAAAAAAGGCCTATGAATTGTCAGTAGGAAAGATATTTGTCAGAGGAAAGATAAGTAAATGAAAATCTCTTGCTTGAAGGGAACCGTGACAGTGCTGACATTATGCTGCTAGAGGAAACACCCAGTCATTTTAAGAGTAGCCATGTCAGCTCTGCCAGATATGCAGCCAGGTTTTCAGGTAATGCATCGAGCATTTTATTTCTGTTTGAGGGTTTGTTTTTTTGTTTTCTTTTAAAAATCCCTACTACTTATATAAAGGTATGGTGTCACTGAGTGACAACAGTGTTAGCGGAAGCACTGAAACTAAGGATCGTACCTGTTTTGCTGCAGTAAATGGGAATTTTTCCATTTCTTTCAATGGAAGTAGTTTTGGCTCCTCAGAGCTTCACAGTATCAGGCTGAGGGTTGCTGCAGTGGCTCTCTGGCAGGGCTGCGGATCAGATGGAGTCTGAAGCTAATCCAGCTGTAGCAGCGGCGTCATGAATATAGAACAACATATCCTTGTCTGAAGTTGTTTGTGTAGCTATCAAAACAATGTTCGTGATCAGGCCCAGGAAGCTTTGCAGCTATCGAAGGTAAAGGTTGACTCAGGGATGCCCTGCACCCGGAGCTGTGCGTATGACGGTTGTTTCTCAGTTTGGCATTTTTCAGTCTTTCTTTGGAAACCAAATTTGCATGCTGCCCTGCACCTGTGTCTTGTCGAAAGGAAGGTACCATTTAATTAGATAAACAATATAACACTTACTGGATAAATGAAAGCAATGTGTTTTCCCAGTATTTCAGTTATCATCTTATTTTAATGGTGGGAAGCAGTTGTCTTTCGTAAGCAGGTGAGAGGATCCTGTGCAAATGTATATTTAAGAGCCTTCATAAGCATATGAGAATAGTGAATTCAAGTTAGGTTTTGGGGGAGAAAACTGTCTTATACGGGATGATTGGGCTGTGGAGAGAGTACAGTGTTTAAGAAGCGGGCGAAAAAGGAAGAATACGTTAGCCACAGTCAAATGTTCCCAGCCATTTCCATAGTTTGGCATACAGGTTGAATTAAATGTACTTATAGATAGCACTTATGATGAAGGTGTTTTGATTTTTTTCATGAGATTCAGAAAGAAATTACATCCTTTTCTGAAATTCAGTTCTGACATATCTTCCAGTCATACCAATCCTGTCCTGTGACATTCTGCTTGGCAGTGAATAATTTCTCTGTAATTAGAGCCTTATTTTCAGTTTATTTGGGGACAGGGGATTTTCGTTTGTTTTTAGTATTCTACTTCACTCAAGGTGTTGATTTACCTAAGGTAAACGTAAAGTGAGACTTTAAGGGAGCACAGAAGTAAATCAGATTCCTGAGGTTCCCTGTGTACCTTGCTTTTCAACACAGCCTTGCAATGGCAGAGAGCTACTGCTCTTCACATTACTGTCACGCCGCATTCCAAAGAAGAGTTTTCCAGTCTTTTGATTATGGACTGGTGCTACCTGGCACATGTTGTTCAGTTTGCTCTTTTTAAGCTTTAAAATAGCGAAGATCAGTTTAGATCTCCAGGCACCCCAGGGTACAGTTGTTTACTGCTAACAACACAATTGTTTACTGCTAACAACTGTATGCTGATGGTACTTATTGTCTTTTTCCTTTGTGTGTTGGAAAAGATGTTGTCAAAGGGTCCTGTAACAGCCACTGAGGAGGGTTCACAGAATTGCAAAGTCGCTGAGGTTGGAAGGCACCTCTGGGGATTGCCTGGTCCAACCTGCCTGCTCAATGCAGAATCAACTAGTGTAGGTTGCTCAGGGCTGTGTTCAGTGGGGTTTTGAATATCTCCAAGGATGGAGACTCCATAGCCTCTCAGGGCAACCTGTGCCAGTGCTCAGTCACCCTTCAAATACAAAGCAAACACACTTTGTCTTATGTTTAAACAAAATTCTTGTAGTTCAATTTGTGCCCATTACCGCTTGTTCTGTCGCTAGACACCACTGAGAAGAGTCTGACTCCAACTTCTCTGCTCCCTCCTACCAGGTATTTATATTCTTTGATGAGATCCTCCTGAGCCTTCTCTGCTCAAGGCTAAACAATCTCAGCTTTCTTAGCCTCTCCTCCTATGGCAGATGCTCCAAGCTCTTAATCATCTTAGTGGCCCTTTGCTGGACTTGCTCCAGTATGCCTCTCTCTCTCCCTTGTACTAGGGAGCCCAGAACTGGACCCAGCACTTCAGATGTAGCCTCACCAGTGCTGAGCAGAGGGGAGAAGGATCACCTCCTTCAACCTGCAGGCAACACTCCTCCCCATGCAGCCCAGGACGCCACAAGTCTTCTTTGCGACAAAGGCACATTGCTGGCTTGTGGTCATCTTGTTGTTCACCAAGACCCCCAGGTCTTTTTAGCAAAGCTACTTTCCACCCAGTCAGCTCCTGGAGTGCTTAGTATTGATGCATGGGACTATTCCTCCCCAGATGCAGGACTTAGCATTTCCCTTCATTGAACTTCATGAAGTTCCTGTCTCCCCATTTCTCCAGCTTGTTGAGGTCCCTCTGAATGGCAGGACAACTATCTGGAGTATCAACCACTCCTCCAAGTTTTGTATCATCTGAAAACTTGCTGAGGATGCACTCTGTCCCATCATCTAGGTCATTAATAAAGAAGTTAAACAGTATTGGACCCAGTTATCAATGCCTGGGATACTCCACTAGTGACTGCTTTCTGCTGGACTTTGTGCCACTGATAGCAACCCTCTGGGCCCAGCTGTTCAGCCAATTTCCAACCCCCTTTGTTGTCCACTTATCTAACTTGTACCTTACCAGTTTGTCTATGAGAATATTACAGGAAACTGTTGAAAGCTTAACTGAAGTCAAGATAAACATCGACTGTTCTCCCTCTCTTCCACTGAGCCAGTCATCACACCACAGGAGGCTATCAGGTCAGTTAAGCGTGATTTCCCCTTTATAAATCTATGCTCACTGTTCCCAGCCACCTTCTTGTCCTTAATGTGTTTTGAAATAGTTTCCAGGATTATTTGCTCCATCTCCTTCCCAGGGATTGACGTGAGGCTGACTAGTTTGTCATTCCTGGGGTCGTCCTTCTTCTCCTACTTGATGATAAGGGTGACATTTGCCTTCTTCCAATGCTCAGGAACCTCCCCAGATCACCACAGCATTTCAGAGACAATAAAAAATGGCATCACAACAACATCAGCCAATTCCCACTGCACTCGTAGGTGTACCTCATCAGGTCTCATGTACATGTCTGGTTCAAGAGGGAGAGCTTCAGCTTTAAAGCAGGTCCCATGGGAATAAGCCTCATTGGTGTTTTTTCCAGGTCTGTCTTCAAAACATATCTTACCAGCTTGCCTTGAACACGGCCAGCTGAACTTCTGGGGCAGGTGAGTGCACTTAGGGCCCTGACAGCGAATTTGTGAGGCTGCTTATTGGGATAAACTGTCTGATTTGCAGGAGGAGTAAATGGGAAGCGGAACTCAAAGCAGCCATAACAATGATGAAAATCTGGGGTTTGTGCTTCTGTCAGTGTGGAGAAGAAGAAAGGAACTATATAGAATTTACAGGTTTTAATTAAATCCTACTCTTCTATGGCTACTATGAGTCACTTTGTATTTATTTCATCTGAGCATCCTTTTTTGCGTGTGAAGTTTAACTATGCTGCCTCCTGAGTGGATTTGCTACTTCTTGGTCTCCAGGAACTGGAGAACTTAGAACAGAAATAGCTGGATTAAAGCTCACGCACTCACAGAACTTGCTTAAACTGAGAGGTGTGTACAATGTGGAAGTTATTTACAGACAGAACAACACAGACCTTCTTTCTATTATTATTATTATTGTTATTATTATTATTATATTGATAATATATATTTGTACCTAAAAATGACAACTTCACCATACTTAGTTTTTCTAATTTTCACACTGGTCTATTGATTTCTGTGATCATTGATTTCTAGCATCCATTACAAAATAATGAGAAAGTCTTTAAAACTAAGCTTGTATATGGTACAGTACAAAACCAATGCTGGTTTCCAAAGGACAAAGAATAACATTGCAAGAGAGAAACACAAGACTGCAACATGGACATTTCTGCATTTTTAAAATACGTTTTCATGATCATATCTCTGTATGATGGAGATGAGCTTAAATTCATCCAGTGGGTGGATGATTCAGTTGCAATATACAATTGAAATTGCATATGCTAACATGAGGAATTAGCAAGGTCTTTGGTTTCTTGATCCAAAGTAGGTTATCAGATATATAATCCATCTTTTCCTTGACTTTATAAAATATCTGAAGGTGATTATTCTTAACTTCCAATATAAGAATTACAGGAGAAGCATGTCTTAGACAAAACTATGAGTAAGAACAGTCTATATGAATTATTAGAAGGTCTATATGAATTATAATGACTTTCATGTCTAGTAGTTTGTTTCCAGATGTATACTTAGGTTCAGATTTACCACAGACTAGCAAGTCAGTGGGGGACATGTTTGTGTAAATAACTGGCCTTAATCTCTTTTGAAGTCAGGTTACGCCTAATTCCTCCTTCCACTGCTGTTTTATGTCTAGATTCAATAGTGCAAGGATGCAGTGCATCTGAAAAAATGCTCAATAAAATATAAGTGATTTTCTCCTAAACTTTGGAAACACAGTGTTAAAAACTGGTGAGCCCTGGTATGTTTTATATTTATTTCTACATTTCAAAAGTGAATGTAAAATACTAATATTCTATTAATGTAGCATGTCTCATCCTCTTTACAAATAGTAAATGATTATACCAGGTGCAAGGCAGGAGAGAACCAGCATGAAATTTCCAAGTTTCTACATGTATATATAGTAACGACTATATTTTACAGCAAAAGAATCATTATAATATTTGTTGTCTGAAATGTTAAGCACGACCCTGAGGCATGCTGAGCACCTGAAATAACACTTTAGAATCACCCAGAGTCTCCAGAAATCCTGACTATGCGTCGCCTGATGGAGGTAAGTATTTGTATCGCAGAAGCTAGTTAGCTGTTATTTCAGTACAGCGAGAATCGACAGTTTTGCTGTCACAAAGTGTGTGTCACTGAGTCACAGTGACAGTCACGCCCTGCCCTGAGCTTCGCAACATCACCAAAGCCGTGTCCCCTTTTGCCAGCGGAGGCTTTGGCCCCCGTTTTCTTAAGTTGGGTTCACCGGCATCATCTGGTGGTACCGCTCAACAAGACCAACACGAAACAAGGCTTGGCAAGAGACAGCATCTGTGTTTCTCGGGAGAACAATGTGTCGCTTATTGCAACGGACAAACAAAAGTGATGGAATTCCGATTGTAGTTCCGTGTTGTCTGACAGCCTGGCTAATAATACTTTAATTCATTTCAAAATAGAATAAACCAGTATTTCCACCATGAATATACCCAATTCACAGTCTTATAAGTGACCATTAATGTCATAGTATTCCAAAGGACTGCTGCGTCACTGGTACAGCAACAGCACACTTTCATGTATAGTTCTGCTTTCTCAAATAGCCTTAAATTCAAATGCCACCATTGCATATTTGTGGCTAAAAGGCTGTTGAAAGACTCAGACCTTTCACACCTAAAGAGGTTTCCAGCTTAATCTGATAAAGTTTATACCTTCCCTACTGACCTATTTAATACCTAACACAATCTTTCTATCTGAAGAATGTGTCTGCGAGCCTTTTTACGTTAGCAAATGTGTCTGAATAAATGTTTTTCTTTTCAATGATTAATACTTTGAATTTGATTGTGACAGGTGGCTGGAGATACAAACACTCAGAAATTTTAAGATAAATTTTGTGAGCCTTTGCATGAGTAATTTGTAAATAAAAAAACCTGTTCTGGTCTCAATTTTCATCTATTATATATATGTATATATAAATAAAATATTATTGTTCCACCATTCAATTAATACTGAAAAATAAGACTGCATGGAAGTATATGAATAGTATTTTTTGCAAATAGTATTGGCACATATCTGTTAGCAGTGATTTTGACTGTAACTGCTAGGGTTTCCTCCCAGGAGAAGGAAAACGTTCCACGCTGCAAACCAGGCATTGCTGAGCCAGAGGGGGCTTTCCCTCCCTGTGACCAGATAGAAAGTTTTGCCTGGGAAACACGGTTTTGGCTATATTTTTTTTTCTCCTGCAAACAGGTACAATTCCTAATTTATCAAATTCATCCCAGTAAGTGTTGGCAAGAAGACTCAGACCTCAATTTTGAATCCATTTGTTTCAGTGAATTGGGAAGCAATAGTTTTAATGGCTGTACTGTAAAAATCCTGAGTATTCACTAAAAGAATAACAGCTTTTAGAAAAACTGAAAGTCGGTAGCTAAGTGAAGAAAAAGTAGTGTATTAGGTTGTGATATTAATGGAGCACACAGTGGTAGCGTGCATAAAAGGTTGCAGAGAATGAATGTATAAATGCTGTATATTAGGGTACGCACTGAAGCATTCAGTGTGATCGAACGGATTTCAGTAATTGTATAAAAGTGACTGCAATTAAAGAGCCTTCTGAACATTAATTAATTCTCATACCATCTGTATGAGGTGGGTCTCTGTCTATCTTGTCACCAGGCTGCTCTGCAGTACGTTGTTTGTATGCATGGATTTCATAGCAGTATACAAGGGAAAGAGTGCATGATTTTTTTGTGACTAAAATAAGTAACATTTAGTATGCCAAGACAGAGAATTCTGCTTCTCTGTCTTGGGAAATACATACCTTCCCATTCTGTGATGAGAAAGGGCACACTTTGACCTCCAATCCATTTCACTCCAAAATTCACTGCATCAGTCTAATGGGCTGTAAAGTACAGAATTATGAACCCACTATTGTAATGCATTTTAAAATTAAAACTTCAGGAGCAAAACCCATGGAAATCCAGAGTTAGTGTCCACAGTTACTCCTCTTTCGAATGAAAGTAGTTCTTTTGCTACTTGAACACAGCATGCATATAAAATGCAGTATCCTATAGCGCTATTGTCATGTCTGGCCCATGGATTAAAGGAAAATGGAAATTCCTCTTTCTGCTGTCGGTCAATGATTTGCCGCATTCCTTAGCGCTGGAGAGATGTTTTATGAAAGACTGAACTGTAACACACTGTAAAACGGAAACTGCTGTAGGAAGCATAATTCTGAGTTCTCTACATTTTCAGTCTTGGCGATACAGTACTGAAAGAGAGCACATTTTTGTACACAGTTTCCCTACTTGCATAAAGGAAAAAAAAAATAATTTAAACAGTCTTGGTAGCTCTAGGAAGTTACCAGGAAAAAAAGGTGTGGTCTGTGTTAATTTGATATAGTGGCTTAAGTCTTATTTCATTATTCAAAGATCCGCTTCCACATCTCCTGTGCCTACACTGAACAGATCCAACCTTGCTGAGGGAACAGCATAGCTTTAATACTGATAGCAGAATGGCTGGTGGCAAGAGGTATTTTCATTGTTTTAATTGAAAACATTGACAACAGGAACCAAATTCTAGATGAAATATGGAGAATACTGCCTGTGGGCCCCTAGGTAAGTGCTCCAATACATGCAAATTTTGTTACTACTGCAAGATTAGCTAGTGTAATCAAAGGTGAAATACCAGTCCTTCGGCACGTATGAAACTCGCCAATACTTGCTCTGTAAAATCTGACAGGTTGAACAAGACACACTGCAAAGGAATCAGCCACCCACTAACCATTTTCCTGGAGTTTACAGCCATTTCCACTCTCTATTCTACCAAAGCACTATTTTAGACCAGGCCAGAGAGCCTGGAGGTATAAAATGTTCTCCACCAGTGAGCCGGTGAGGGATGTGGACACAAACTGGGATAGCTCTGGGAAGCTGAGCACCGTTTGCTTACAGAGGAAGCACTTGCTTTTCAGAGCACAGGCATCTTTGTGCTGGTGTTCACGGAGAAAATCTTCTTCTGTCTTGGACGACAAACTACAGATGCACTTATGTACTCTCTAATGTACGTAGTGGAAAACATTTGCAGCGTTTTACAACAGCTGGTAGGGAAAAGAGTGCACATGTTCAAACGTTTTGGGGGATTTAAGTTTCGGGCTAACATGCTGCACTAACTACGTTATGAATGCTCGCACTCACACGGAGAGCTGCCGGACACGCATGCTGAGCAAAGTTTCATCTGGTTAGCAAGAAAAAACAAAGGGAGGACAAACTGGTAAGGTTTATTTCAGTCAGTGTGTGTAGTCAAGTAGTTTTAAGGCTGCACTGTGACGAAAACTTTGAACTGACATAATGTGGCACCATCTGTGAATGGAGCCGTCCTCCTGCCCCCTCGCTACCCCCTTTGGTGCCTGAAGTCAGCTGCTCGTGATGGCCAGGGGCTGAATTGGCTTGGGGAAACGATCTGTCTGTAAAATAATCCCTTTTTTGTTTACTGGGGTACTTTGCAGGCAGATCACTTCACTCATCTGGTCCACTGGAAGGGTTCAGGAATGTTTGCGCTGGCACACGGGCAGCAGAGGAGGTGGGGGAGACAGGATTGCAGCTCCACACACACCCCGCCGGTTTAACATGCTTGAACTACAGCCCAAATAAGAACCAAGACTGCATCCCGGGCACAAATGAGAACTTGTGAATGGGTTTCTGCACCTCTCCCTTCTCACCACGCTTGGCTCTCAGCTTCGCGAATCGCCACTGCGCGCCGTTGAAGTCGATGCACAGATTTCCCTGCTCTGCCGAGCTCTGGGCCACCCGCGCACGCCGGCCCTAACTGGGTCGGAGGCTTTCTTTGTAGGAGCAGGGCTGAGCTGCCGGGAAACCTCACCGGAGCCACGCAGCAGCTTCTCGCACACACTCCTCTCCCAGAGCGATGGCGGGGAGGGGGTGAGGAGGGAGAACGGAGGAAGCGGGGCTGAGCTTCCACCACGCTTGATCCGCTGCCAGCGTAAGCTTCCTGACGGGGCTTACGGCCACGGCAAGCAAAGCCCCGGCTGCTCCCACGGCTGCTGAGGCTAAGCGCCCTGGGATCAGAGCGGTACCACCAAGCTCTGCATCTGTCACTCGGATCTCCGCTGTGCTCAGAAAGCGGAGGGAGGGCGAATAAGAGACACGTGAGCCTGTTAGTATTTATTATTTGTATTATTATAGCACCTCAGTGCCTAGTCGTGGACCAGAATCGTATCCTCTTAGCACTGTGCAAAACAGAGCCAAAATACTATAGTCCCTGCCCCAGAGGGCTTACAATCTCTGTTTCCAAACAGGGGGGTACAAAGAGATGGGGGGGGGGGTAAAAGGGAGCAGTGACAAAACGTTGATCACTCTGATGGACAGCATTGGTTTTCTGGTAAGAACAATGAGTTCTTAAATGCTTAGTTGGATTTAGACATTCTTCACACAGTCAATACTTTGTATTTCTTGTGAAAAAAAGCATCAAGAAATGACACAGAATTTTATGTTATATCCAGTGAAAAACATTTTTCATTGCAAGAAACACATGTAAGGTTATTCTGAAAAAATATTGTTTAGTTTGTATGTTCTAAGCAGATATCTGAACACATTTACAAAGTCTACACATGCAGTGTATAAAGAAAGTTAAAAATTTTTAACCAACTTATTTTTTTGGCTCATTCCTTTATTTAATTTGCACTCTTGAAATAAAGGAATACCTTTTAATTCAATTTTTTAAGAAAAAAGTAGAAGTGATTTAATCTCAACTACTTTTCTGGACACACTTGCATTTTCCCTGTGCTCATGATTTAAAAAATAATCTAAATAGAAATTTTCACCCTGGTGGAATTAAAACCAATGTTAGATACAAGAATAGAAAACCACTGTGTATTTACGAAATGTACGTAACTGATTTTACAGGTTCCTCTGATCGAAAAGTGCGATTACAACTTTGTGCGAAAAGGGCACGTGATTTACAACTTTTTGCAAGCATATCCTATGTGCATAGTTTTAATAACTTGACTGTAAGGGGCCAAAGCCTGCTGTTCTGCTCAAAGTTTCTCTAAAATCAACAGTTTCTTGACACCGTGCTCTATTCCGCTGGCCTCCTACTGCGTGTCATAGTTAATACTGTGAATAACTCAGTGGAGTTCAGTATTCCTGGTTTTAACTATAATTACTCTATGGTAGTAAGTGTTTGCTGGTTTGAATATCTTAGAGAGGCCTGTAGGACAGTATGATTTATCCCCATGCAGAGGGATGAAGGGAAACAAGAACTAGCTGGACAGTTTGTAAAATCATTAAACATTTTCCATGATCGCTCTGTTATTTGCCATTTGGATAGCCCCCACTGAAATCACAGAAGTAACCTATACTCTTTACCTGAAAATAACTTCCACTATTAGCTTTCTTCTATGCATTCTCTAAATTGCTGTAAACATCCAAGATACCTATATATACACACACACATATACATGGGTATATGTGTGTATACATGTGTATACATGTATAGGTGTATATATATATACACACATACACACAGACATACATACATATATGTACGTGTACATATATACGGATATATAGCTATGACGTAGTTAGGAAACAATGTCATTTTTATTGCATTCTTAAGTATCATAGAACAAGGGTATTATAGGCACACATCTTAACTACTCATCCTTACTACAGTCCTAAAGCTCATTTACCTGAGATCTGCATCTGTAAAAATAAAGTTCCATTTTTAGCTGCATGTTACAAAAGACTGAACAGCCCCACAGATAGGAAATTACAACTTAATTTTGAGACTAATTTACTACAAGTAAAATATGCTATTTTATAAAAAAGATACTGCTGAAAGAGATACATATTAAAAAGGAAACACGATTCTTAGAAGTTTAAAAATCTCCCTATGCCTTCCCACATTGTAATAAATTTATAAAAAATATTTGACACACAATATCTCCACAGAAAACATCCTGCTGAAATCACGTACCCTTTAAGCCACCCATCTTGCAATAGTTACATAGTTCAGGAGGGCAGACTCCATATTATAAGTATTTAATTTTCATCATCCCGTCTGTAGTGAATAGTTTGTATTTCCTGAGCTATGAACATAGCCATCTCTCTGGTGCCCGCAGCAATCACTCGGCAGGACATAAGATCCAGAGGTCCCCCTGAGGACAAGAGGATTAATGAGAACTGTCTTAGGTGATGTAAAAAGGCAATGTATTCTTAAATATAAGCCATGCTGTAGGTTCCGATAGATTCTGAAACACTGAAAACAACTTCATATGTAGCTCCTTTTGGGGTGGGAAAGACAACCTAATTCAGCAACTCCTATCTGGAAATCTCCAGCAAAAAATGATTTTGGAAAATTCTAGATACGGTACCAAACTACGCAACAGCCTAGAGTTGTAGGCAAATGTCTAGATTTGTTCAGTATCCAACAATAAATGCAATATTCCCTTCTTTTAGCAACAGGAAGGGCTAGAACAGAAATTAGTTCAATCAGCATACCCTTCTTCTTAATCCACCATATCCTTCCACATTATCCACATATTCATCAGCATTACTCCATGTACCATCTAAATGAATAAAATAATAATCCAGAGACTGTGCTGTCCTTTACACCTTCTGAGTAGTTCCTAGTCATAGATGTTCAGACACGTACCTGAGAGTCCTCCTTTCTCAGGAGGCTGTCTCTGCCAAAATCTGTTTAGAGTCTGAGCGTATCTACCGATCTCCTGGGCTAGTTCTTTACTGTAAATCTGATGCTTTTAAAGGAATTACTCAAAGTCATGGAAATACAGTTTGACTCAGAAGACCTTTGAAGTGATGAAACCCCAGGCTGGAATTACATCAGTGTGTTAGGAATAACCAGACAGAGTCTAGTGGAGAGTACAGACGTTTCTACAGAATATTGCTAGAAATGAGATAGAGCCACAGGAGAAGGACTGTACTGAGGTAACACAAGTTGCCCCGAAATAGCTACTCAGTCCCTCAAAAGTCAACAAAAACAAGGATATTTTACTCACCTGAAGTGTCTATCACAGTGCCACCTGCCTCTCTAATAATGACAGTTGCCGCTGCCAAGTCCCAGCAGTGTAGCCCAAACTGGTAATAGGCATCTGCAGCGCCGGATGCCAAATGGCACAGGGCCAGGGTCGAGCTCCCAATGACACGGACCCTAAACCCCGCGAGAAGGGGACACGGTAACGTAAAGCAGAAAATGCCTTTCATTTCAACCTAAGCGTCAAGATTGCAAAACGTGCAATGTACTTTTTTTTCTTCTTTTAAATTATTTTTGGTCATAACGGTGAGACATATATTGTAAAATATCTTACCCGTGTGCTTGGGCCTTGAGCAACCTCTCAATGTTACCAAGGAACAATTTCAAAGTTGCAGGGTCACGCTTTGGACCAATTTCTGTTAAAATTAAGGCCTTCGAGATATCTGCAATGTAGGTAGTTGTTTCCATTAATTCAACAGCTTCCAGGTAGATTCTGGAAATTTGTTTTAAAATTGAACACTAATGGACTTTTCATAAAAAAACAACTTTCATGTCCCTTTTTTTACCCCATACTTTTTCATAGGACAAGTGACGACTTTGCAATACAAATTCAAGCAAGACTAGATTTCTGATACTAAATCATCTTATCTGAAGACATTTAAAAAAAAGAACAGGCAGACTAAAAACAAGAACACATTCCTACATTCCTTCTCTTTCCATACATTGTTTTATTTCATTGACTGGTCAGCTTTTGGCAAAGTCAGTAACATTAGCAGTCAACTAAAAATAACCCAGTGACCTAGTAACTATTAATGATGCTAATCTAATCATATTTGAAAACAGGATGGTTCTTGAATAGGGAACTTCAATGTAATTTGTTAACAAATTACAAACATTTGGGAATACAGTAAGAGGAAAAAAAAAAAGTTTCTACCTAAATCACCAGTCGCCTAGAAATAGCTCCCTTTCATTCTGACATTTTAAAGACTGAAGACAGCTTATGACTGAAAAAAACCCCTTTCTTGTCACAAACTAAAGCAGTATTTTAATTAATAATAATATATGAATATTTGTATTGTGTTCAGCAAGGGCAATTCTGACCTACAGCAGATGAGGATATCAGCCTTGTGTACAGTCAAAGGAGAGACTCCCCGTGACTTGCAAGGTGTGGAAGTAGTCCTCATGTGGGATCTGAATATTGCTAGTACATAACAAGCGTATGCCAATGTAGGTGAAGTTGGTTGATCAAATGCCAAGTGTCCCTGCTTGTGCTCTGCCAGCTGAACTCGGAGGCGTTAAAGATACGACAAAACTCAAAGGTTTAGCAGTTGATTACTTACTAACTAGGCTGTGCCCAAGTGTCGGGTGTCACCTTCCACCTTGGGTTAAAGGCTAGACATTCTTTCAGATAGGGAATGTCTACCTGGTTATTACAGCTAATTGCATAAGTTGAAAATCCTTAGAAGTAGCAAGGAGGTTTTCAAAAGCGAATTAGGCTGAAGTGAGACATCATTTAATTAAACAGGCTACCAATGAATTTAGTATTGCAGAGGAACGTGGATTCAAGCAATGCAGTAAATGGTTGGTGAGTAACAGGTATGTAATTAGATTAAAAGTTACAGGGTATCACAAAGCTTAACTGTAGGAACATAGATTTAACAACAGCTTTATATATTACTGCATTAAAATACAGAAACACCAATCCAGGCACGCTGCAGGGTGTTTGTTGTTTAGCCACCACTGAAAACTCTGGATGGTGAAAGCAATCTGCCTTAGCTATTTTTGGATAACAGACCCAATTTATAATTACAGAATATTTAATGCATGCCTCATTGCTGAAATGCACCAAGCATTCACACCACACCAGTCATAGCTAGGTCACGATTAAGACAGTTGTTCTTTTGAGTTATTAAATATTTTTCTAATGCATAAATGGATCTCTTCAATTTTCATCAAGGCTACTGGCAGAAACTGGATGAAGAGACTAAGGCAAGGAAAAGGGAGGTCTCTGCTTTGGAAAAGGAGCTGGCTGATCAATGGGGTTTCAGGAATTCAAGGTACAAGAGAAAATTTACTGACTACTCCTCACTCTGATAGAGGCCAGAAAAATAAGGAGGCTTGGTAGAAAAGATTTAAGTGATATGGATAGATTTATGAGGAAAAGACCAATTCTGTGGACCACAGAAGATTTAAAATAAAGAAAATACACTTACAGCATTAGCATATGTAAGGCTGACATGAATCTAAGCATGAGAAGAAAGTATCACTCAAGATCAAAGGGAAGATGGATCCTTCATTTAAGTGTATCCTGACTGCTTGGACTCCCATACCAAACCTCTACAAAACTGGCACTGACAAAGAAGAGTATTTGCCTGGACTGTGATTTCAAATTATTAAATCCGACCAATGAATATATAGCATAGATCAATGTTATACAACAGTCACATTTCCTGAAAACAAAAGGCATGAAGTAACATGACAGCTTAGATCTCCAACGCATCATGCATTGATGAAAGCTACTTGAGTTCCAGTGGTAGGTACAGGGAAACACACCCTCTATTCCAGGGTTGCTTTATTTCACTGAGGCCGTAGTCCTTACAGGAGAAGAACAACTGTGATTTTATACACTTAAACCATCAATAGAAGTGAGACTAGAGAAGATCCATCTTCACTGGTAAAATTGCCCACCACCAAATGATGTCTCTCAAAACAAAGGAAAATTTCAAAGCATTTGGAAGGGTGGAAGGTCCACTTCCCTTGCTATGTAGACTGGATGTCCAGAGAAAGGAGGACAAAAGTGGCATGTGCCAAAATTGTTCCTTGCTCAACTGGAAACCAGAACTCTGACTGCAAAAGTGAGTGAGGCCATTTCAAGAGCGGCTCAGGCAGCTCAGCTGGGAGCACCCCTAGTTTTTCCTAATAGTCTCTGCCAGCATGGGCTTGTGTGGAATATAAGGTATTTGAGCACTGACAAAAACGTGAGGTATAATCAAGGATTAAATCTTAGGGTTCACTGACTTTACAGTTTTTTTCTTCTCTCCAAATAGGGGGACCCCAGCTCACTATTAATTTAGGTCAATAGCCAAACTTCCCAAATTTCAGGGAAGTTTTGATGCAGGGTCTGCTTGGGGCACTACAACAAATCTGTATGTTAAATTACTTGAGTTTACCATGTTTTGAGTTCATTAAATCTCTTTTTGGGGTGAAATTTTTACCACCTCCTGTGTACAATGATGTACATTTTTGGCACATGTCTGCTTCTGTCTACAGCTAAGTGTTATGTTCTCCTCTGCATTTTGATTGATTAAAAGAAAACTTCTCTACACTCATCGGATTATTGATATCTATTATTAGGTAAACAGACAGATCTATGACTTGGTTTACGAATAAAAGAATGCCATTAAAGCATTGACTAAGTGTTGCTAGCTATTTGTATGTTGGAATGTACCTCACACACAAAAGCAAGCTGTTAAAGAACCCCTAATGAGGCATGCAGCCTTTAGTTTACCTTACTGTTAGCATATATGCCTATAGACATAGTACACTTTATGACGTACAAGTTTATTTGGAAAGTAAGTGAATAACGGCCACCATAATACTCTGAATTTGATTCACCATTCCCATTGCATCTTGCTCAGAAAAAGTTACGCCAGTGTACAGCTGGAATGAAACTGGTGAATCTACTAATTCCTCCTTATTTTAAACAATGGTTATGTTAGGATTATTTAAAAAGATCATATTCA
The DNA here is from genome assembly GCA_013400535.1 of Scopus umbretta. Taxonomy (NCBI): domain Eukaryota; kingdom Metazoa; phylum Chordata; class Aves; order Pelecaniformes; family Scopidae; genus Scopus; species Scopus umbretta. Next base: position 43,381 of record VZTL01002561.1, on the reverse strand, counting down.
GAGGTATACTTTAAAAAGAAAACAAGGAAAGTTGTGATTTTTCAGAAAAAAACAAACACATAACAACAAAATTATCATGCAGGTGAAATACTTTCCATCAGGATAATGATGTTCATTATCCTAATGATGATTTGCAACAACTCTGAAACAAAATTAACATATTCCTTTTAGAGTTCTAACAAAATCTAGACCAACCTGTCTCTTTTGATACATGAAGCCTTTTGTCATTACAAAATGCCCCTTGACCTCTTCTACCAGTGTATAATCGTTCTTCAGTGCAGTGGTAAATTACACCAAATTCAAGCTTTAAGATTTTGAAAAGGAAAGAAATGAATGCAACTCAAATTACTCATCATAAATATAAACAACTACTAATGGCAGAAAGATCAGCAATATTTTCATTGGTACATGTAATCAAAGATTATATTGATGCTAATAAACTGGAATAATTTTACTATTACTGTGATATTGAGATATAGGTCATACAAAATTCAGTTTATAAAGAGAAGATAATATAATCGGTTCATGATCATCTAAACTCTTACTTGCAGCTTGTTTGTGTTCACATTAGAATGGATTAAATGCTATGTTGATTTCAAACTCAATCGTATGTTTTTATTGAAAGTATACAAGTCCTCTAAGGCCAGATTCTGAATGCTTTACTTTCACTGGTGAGCAGTTACGCCTAGAAGTAATCCCACTGACTTCAGCTGGACCCTGAAGATTTGCAGCCCCAAGTGCATAGATCTGATCAGTCAGGCATCCAAACTCAGAAGTCATGGCACACTGTTTATTAAAAGTGGATGCTTTTATATACACTTCACCTTTCGTGATGCATTTAATTTGCCCGCCTTTTCAACTGAAGTAGTATACTCCAGTCACTTGTCCGAAAGTTTCTCTGCAAAATCGTTTTGTTTACACAGAAAAGTGAGAATCTCGTGAAGTCACACGACTCCCAGAGAAGGAGTTTGAAGAGAAATACCAAATATTGTGACCCTCAATGAAAGCCTGAGAATGAGCAACACTGGATTTTTTGTGGGAATATCTGTTTACCAATGAGAAGAGGGTTAGCATTTGATGCTTGATTTAAACCCATTATTAAATGGTCTTTAATATTTCCATTGCTTTAATAGGTTTCACCACAAGATTTTAAAGCACTTTACAAACTTCAATGACCAGCTCCTAAAATCACCCCTAGATAAGTACTGTTAGCAATATTTTATTTAGGAGTGGACAGATACACAAAAGTTAAGTGACTTGCCCAAGGTCACAGAAGAGGTTGGTAACAAGGTCAAGAAAACATCTCAGATGTTCTAGACTCCAAATCTCTTCCTGCTGCCCACCTCTATGCAATGTGAATAATCAAAGGTGTTCATCAGAGACAATTCAAAGGGAATAGACTGTCCTTGCTCCTTACTCTGAGGTCCCATCTAAACCAAGGGTTTTTTTGAGGAACACACTATTAATAGACTCTTTCCCTGAAGACATCTGCAGGAATTTCTTCAGTACTGTTCAAAGCTCACATTCAGGCCAGTTCCCCTGTGTGTACTTTGGCTCCTTTTCAGCTTACTACTTTTTTCTGCTTTTCCCATTTGTTTACTGAGGGAGATTTAACATCATTCTTTGTTTTTGTTTCAGCTTTGTTTAGTTTACATAACCCAAAATATGCAGCATCAAAATCATGATGGTGTTCTAGAAAACACAAATATTACAGAAAGCTGTCTAGTAATAATATGTAGTATTCTAAAGGACCTTTGGTAACAAACTTCAGAAAATCATGGAAGTGTTTCTCTGCAGTTTCCATGCTTGAAAACTAACTAGAGAAGTACACCATGTTATTCTGTTTAAATCAGTAAGAGCTACTAGCACATCTGACAACTACGTAGTTATCGCATAGAATTCTTGCTGGCTTCACTTACAGCTATACATATATTTAAGACTGTGGAATTAGGCTGAAAGAGGCACATTCCTTGGCAATCTGAATAGCTATTTTTTCTGTGTATATCAAATTGTAAACCCGCAACATCTGGAGAAAAGGCACTAGTGTGAATGAGTATAGCTAGGAAGCTCAAAATGGCACATATGAAGGCTAGGTATTTTTTTCCCCACTGCTCTCGTGTGGTAAATATAGTTATTTTACTATGTTAATAAAACCACAAAGGCAGATTAAATGAACTAGGCCCATAATTTTGCATTCTTCCCAGAGATCAGTTCTGAATTGCCTCATAGCAGCAGTTAGCTTTCACAGATACTGCTAACAGGAAAGAAGCAATAATAATAACAGAAGAACATTGGAGGATATGTTTAAATTATGAAGAGACAGCACTATATTTAACTCATTATGGTTTTGTCTTACAAAACCTTGCTCACACCAGTACTCCTTTTTTTCCCCCGCATAAATCCTATAATATTTACGAGAATTTGTAAGAATCGTCTTGTAATTGCCAGCTTGCGTAAGTAAGTTTTGCAGGACTACAATTTTAGACTAGTGGAGTATGATCAAATGCATTTTAAAAGCATGGAAAACCCTGAATAATAGCTGATTTAAAAAAAAAAATATTTAAAGTTCCCACATGGTTTTGAGGCTTCTAACGAGCTCTCAGGTACCCATCTTAAAGAACATACTTCATACCTCTTTGTTAACAGCAAATCCAATGCTCACTGCCACTGTTGGAAATCTGTGAAAAATAAGAAAGGAATATTACTGATGAAAAATCTCTCAACTTACTCCTTATGCAACTCCCTTAGGCAACAAAACCCCACAAGGAGCTCTGTGATTTTACTTGTGTCAAAATGCTCTTGACGTTTTACTACTACTCCTTTGTCAGCCTCTTTAACTTTGTCAGTTCCTTTAAAAATGTAACTTAATATTGGAGAAGGCAAGAAATAAACACATTAAGATATCAGGATTTTTATACTAAACACGTTGTGTATTTTAATGATATTTTTGCTTTAGTGTAATTGAATTATCCAGTATAAAATCATTAATGTTGTTACAACAAGTCATCATTTTTAAGAGCACATTTTGTTCAAGTTCAAGCATCTGAGACAGCAATTAAATAGCACAGAGATACCTTGCTGCTGACATCAACATAAGGAGAAACCAGTTCCTCTACCCTCTCTTTTGTCAAAGTGATGATCACATATTTAATTTGGTCCTTTTGACTAAAGTATAATTACTGCATTTTAAACAATGAAATAAATTAATTTGTTAAAAACATGTTTTAAAAAGAGCTGTAAAGTAAAGGTCCAGGAAGTATTGCTAGAAAGAGAAAATTTCACTTAATTGCATGAAACACCAGCACATGACACCCCCTGCCTCCCCTTGAATCCTATGTAATTGCACCAAAAGTCAAGGAAATGTTTTTTGGTTTTGGTGTTTTTTTTGGTTTTTTTTTTTTTTTTTTTTTTTTTTATTTATACCCCCGTTTTTNCTTCTGCAATAAACCTGCATTTGGTGTGGAGTAAAACAAGTGTTCTAGAAAACTGGCTTAGCTATGTGACTTGGAAAGTCAAACTCCATCTTTCTGTTTTTGAAGAGATACTTAATTTATATATTATATATATATATTTTTTTTTAATAAATGTAAATGTATGTATAAATACACATATTACTTTTTTCATTTGGGAATGGGGAACTTTCATAGAAACTTTGAAGGAGAGTTCTCAAATTTATAGCATACTATTTTACATGGTAAAAAAGAACTCCATTTATGTTCACTTTGCCAATATACCATTAAGAAAGTCATGAAAGTGAATGCAGAGATGGATCTGAACTGGCATCCTTGGAACTCCAGAAGTAGTTTTTTTAATTCAGAATGTAATTTTATGGATTAGGCCTGTCTCTTGTAGAAGTAATACAAACTGCAAACTGTAGCTGCTTCTCTTCTGCAGTCAAATTCAGTCAGCAGGAAATAATGCACTCTTAGAAAATCCACAATCTCACTCCTACTTGAATTTTTTACAGTAGTCTGACTCAGGAAATTAAAAGGTTTACAAAGCTGAACTTTCTTTTTCCCATGACCCAGAGAAAATCAACAAATTAATTTTTTTGTTTGTTGTTTGGATGCACAAGGCACACATTGAAATCTGAACTCATCTTCTGTTCTGTTGTTCTGTCCCAATTTCTTTTAGTAGATATGCTTTTTTTCCCCTCCTCCTTTTTCCCTGGGAAACGAACATCCAGTTCTGGCACATTTCCTGCTGACCTTAATTATCCCTGCTCTCCCATAAACTGCTCAGGGTCTGTTTCTCTAAGCATTGTGCAGGTGCTACTCTCACAGATTTGAATAAAGTCTTGAATGTACAGAAGGTGTAGAATCAGGCTGCTAGTACCGAATCTTGCTTTTAATTTCACATTTGAACAGCTGGTAGTGGTATTCAGAGTTCCTGCAAATGCTTGAAGACAAAAAAGCTTCTCTCAAAGACGCAAAGAGAAAAAAATTGGACAAAATAAAGAGAAAATGTCTTTTGCAGAAACAGTTGCTTCCCCAGCACTATAGTAGCAGCTATTTTCTTTTGTGCCCTCACCATGCGCCGCATGATACCACATAACGCTTGCAGTCATGAGCTTAAAATGTTCTGCAGACAGCACTGGAGGAGACTTTTTCAATTTTCCAGATGCTACTCTGCCTTTCCCTCAGTAGTAAGGGACTATTTTGATGGCATTATGGGCCCCCAGTTGGTATGAAGAGGGAAGTAGGAAGTGGTTGTTACTATTTTAATCGCCATTAAAGATAACAGCTGAAGGGTGAAGTGTCAGTGTGCAATCGAGAAACGAGAAAGACTTGAACAAGTGTTTGGAATTCTCAGTCAAACATAACACTGTGCAGACTCCCTGCTCTAAATATTCCATTATTTTGTCTTGTTGGTGCTGTATCATTTGACTTTTGCTTTTACAAATGTTGTAATTAGCACCTAAATCCAAACATAGGCTTTGGCTGCGCTGCTGGCTGCAGAGGAAGCTCATCTCGCACATTACATCCCATCTCAGATTGTCCATCTTCCCCATAAATTACGCCTCTGCTTCAACCCTCTGCCAGCTCCCCCAGCCTGAACTATAGCCGTTGTTCTGCCAGTCAAAGAAAGGTGAAATGGGAACCTCTTNTTTTTTTTTTTTTTAATGATAACCGCAGTTATGTTAAGTCTATAAGGCAGAACATATTTGAAGTTTTTAAGCAGTATTACAAATAGTCATTAGTTTACGACTCCTAGCACTCAAATGATGAATTCAACCTTTGCATTTTTGCAGTAACGATCACTAGATTTCTTTTTGCAGAGAGGTATTATACAAATTTTAAACCTGTATTTATGCAGAACTTAGTTTTCAGTTCTACTCTACATATTTGCAATGGTTGTACTTCCCAGGAAAAATGAAGCATTTGTATTTGAAAGGGAGAAAACACCACTACTAAAAGGAATGTGTAACAACCACATAAGGCGTTAGGCCAAGTGTCATCACAGCACAGCCTTGTTCCTCCAGTTCAGCTCAAGCCTCTGCACGCTGATGTGCGGTTTATATATAAATGAGCTGTGAGTCAAGAGCTTTGGGTCATTAAGCAATCAGCAGAAACTTTAGCTTACCTTTAGATAACAGTATAGCACGCTCTCCAGCACAAACACACACTCCCTCAGATACACTACTCGAGGCACAAAAAGATAAAGGAATGGCTCCTACTTATGAGTCAAAGGAACAAACCTACCACAGTAAAACACCTCTAAGCAGAAGGGAGGATTTGTGAGAAACTACACTTTTTAAAATATATCTCCCAGTTCACTGTCCACTTACCTGTGCACAAAGTTGCACGTTCCATCAACAGGGTCGATAATCCAGGTTGGACTGTCTGTGAGGACACATTTTGAACCAGCGGCAGTGGACTCTTCTGCAATAAACCTGCATTTGGTGTGGAGTAAAACAAGTGTTCTAGAAAACTGGCTTAGCTATGTGACTTGGAAAGTCAAACTCCATCTTTCTGTTTTTGAAGAGATACTTAATTTATATATTATATATATATATTTTTTTTTAATAAATGTAAATGTATGTATAAATACACATATTACTTTTTTCATTTGGGAATGGGGAACTTTCATAGAAACTTTGAAGGAGAGTTCTCAAATTTATAGCATACTATTTTACATGGTAAAAAAGAACTCCATTTATGTTCACTTTGCCAATATACCATTAAGAAAGTCATGAAAGTGAATGCAGAGATGGATCTGAACTGGCATCCTTGGCACTCCAGAAGAAGTTTTTTTAATTCAGAATGTAATTTTATGGATTAGGCCTGTCTCTTGTAGAAGTAATACAAACTGCAAACTGTAGCTGCTTCTCTTCTGCAGTCAAATTCAGTCAGCAGGAAATAATGCACTCTTAGAAAATCCACAATCTCACTCCTACTTGAATTTTTTACAGTAGTCTGACTCAGGAAATTAAAAGGTTTACAAAGCTGAACTTTCTTTTTCCCATGACCCAGAGAAAATCAACAAATTAATTTTTTTGTTTGTTGTTTGGATGCACAAGGCACACATTGAAATCTGAACTCATCTTCTGTTCTGTTGTTCTGTCCCAATTTCTTTTAGTAGATATGCTTTTTTTCCCCTCCTCCTTTTTCCCTGGGAAACGAACATCCAGTTCTGGCACATTTCCTGCTGACCTTAATTATCCCTGCTCTCCCATAAACTGCTCAGGGTCTGTTTCTCTAAGCATTGTGCAGGTGCTACTCTCACAGATTTGAATAAAGTCTTGAATGTACAGAAGGTGTAGAATCAGGCTGCTAGTACCGAATCTTGCTTTTAATTTCACATTTGAACAGCTGGTAGTGGTATTCAGAGTTCCTGCAAATGCTTGAAGACAAAAAAGCTTCTCTCAAAGACGCAAAGAGAAAAAAATTGGACAAAATAAAGAGAAAATGTCTTTTGCAGAAACAGTTGCTTCCCCAGCACTATAGTAGCAGCTATTTTCTTTTGTGCCCTCACCATGCGCCGCATGATACCACATAACGCTTGCAGTCATGAGCTTAAAATGTTCTGCAGACAGCACTGGAGGAGACTTTTTCAATTTTCCAGATGCTACTCTGCCTTTCCCTCAGTAGTAAGGGACTATTTTGATGGCATTATGGGCCCCCAGTTGGTATGAAGAGGGAAGTAGGAAGTGGTTGTTACTATTTTAATCGCCATTAAAGATAACAGCTGAAGGGTGAAGTGTCAGTGTGCAATCGAGAAACGAGAAAGACTTGAACAAGTGTTTGGAATTCTCAGTCAAACATAACACTGTGCAGACTCCCTGCTCTAAATATTCCATTATTTTGTCTTGTTGGTGCTGTATCATTTGACTTTTGCTTTTACAAATGTTGTAAATTAGCACCTAAATCCAAACATAGGCTTTGGCTGCGCTGCTGGCTGCAGAGGAAGCTCATCTCGCACATTACATCCCATCTCAGATTGTCCATCTTCCCCATAAATTACGCCTCTGCTTCAACCCTCTGCCAGCTCCCCCAGCCTGAACTATAGCCGTTGTTCTGCCAGTCAAAGAAAGGTGAAATGGGAACCTCTTTAAAGACAAGAGTATTTCTGTGTAAGGTGTTTTGCCCTCAAGTATCGTCTTTCCCTTGCCTCTTCCTTACTGCAGGGTGCAACGTTGCAGTCCTCACATATAGAAATGCTAATGTGAAGATGGGATACAGCAGTGCCATTGATGAAGTCTTGATGTTCAAGGATATTTTTTCCAAAATGGATGTAGGATCAATTAGGTGCACGTTTTAGGAAATTTGGGCTAATAGGTTAAAATAAGCCCCTTGCTGTTATACAGTACTGGGTACTGTGAAAGGCCCTCAAGGCCAACATCAGATGTGTTGCTTTATGGCTCTCTGTCCCGTAAAAACATGCAAACTAAGCAAAACATTCAGCCTGAAGTACTGGAAACCAAATTTTAGGAACAGCTTGGGAAGTGGGAGGGGTAGCCATGTTATTAGAGTAGTTAATTTAATATGCCAGCCTGCCAGATCTTGCTGACCCCTCTTCAAATCTGGATTAAAGTTTTCTCCCACTGAAAATGAGTCCAGTAATTTTAGCCTAGCCTTAGTGGACATCTGTTCATACCACAGTGCCACTCTGAAATTCATCGCTGGAACAGCAGGGAAACTGTGGCACAGCATAACCTGCAGCAGTTGTGATGCCCAGTCAAGTGCAGAAGGTTCAAACCAGGGCCATCCCTCACCTATCCCATTATGGGGGTCTGAGGGCAGAAAGGCGGGCAGGTAGAGTTGGATGTCACCCTCTCTAATGGCTGTGACCTGATTTTAACGTCTACAGGATTAAGGCCACAATTAACACCAAAGATGACAAATTCTGTAACAGTAACACAGGTAAATGTTACAGTAGCCTGTTTCAACCAGTAGCCCCTGGTATTATGGCTATGCCCACCCACAACTCAAAGATCTACCAGAAGAAGTATCCTTTTGAAAAGACTCAGTTGGAGCATGTCAGAGTACTAAAGAGTGGACAAAGATGAAAACTTGGGTGAAGCACAAATGAATATGGTACACATCACTTAGCCAAACAGAGAGAAGAACGAAACGTGGGACAGAATTACCTTTTAAACAGGTTTTCCCAATATTTCTCTTTACTTCTGAGTACATTTCCAGTATTGCAAGACTCATCACTACCACAGTGCAAATGGCACAGATTCTAGGGAGATCCCTTTTAATTTTTCTAACTCCTAAGGTACTTTTTTTTTGATTCAGAAAACATAAGAATCAAGATTGAGAGAAAAACAAAACCCAGAAATCTTCAGTGATGTTTTGAACACCTAGATTAGGGGAAAGACTGAACACTATTTAAATGATGTTTTAATGCTTTCATTGCACTTTAATTTAAACCTTGATTGCTACTGTGGACCCTTCATTCCAAGTGTTTTAATCTAGTCTAGTTAAATCTAGTTTTAATCTATTATTTAATCTAAATGCATTCACTGTCTGAACAAACTCCAGCCAAAACCAACAACCAATATCAGCAAAAAATAACTGTCTTGAAGAAATGGCAAATCCTTCATTTGCTTGTGAAGTCAGATGTTAACTGTGCAGAGTTAATAAAATCAGAGATTTTTCAGTTCCTAGGTCGATGTTGGCCTTACAACTTTTGTTCCCATTCTGAGTAACTCAAGTGCTTCTGATGATTCTCATTTTATGTGAAATGTGTATGTTTTATGTTCTCTGCCAGACTGTTCAAGGAAAAAAAAAAAAGAACCCACAAACCAACAACATACGAGTGGAGATGAGAAAAGAGCAGAGCCAGCAATAGTAGAAGGAATATTACACAAATAATAGGCTTGAAAAGCCTGGCACTCTCTTGAGAATCACAGCCAAGAACCACACATTATGCTGTACAGTACTGCTTCAATATGTGTTCACATACAACACAAATTTAGAAAGCCGTATTTAGTATATAATGTTCTTTCTACCCCTTCTTATGGTGTTTTTTTTTTTTTACCAGCAGCATCGCCGACAATCAGATTAGTAGCTGACCCCTCCAGATTTTCATCTTTGTTGATTTCTGTGCAGCGCTAGAATGCAAGGCTCATCTCCATCAGAGATGCACACAGTTCGAAGGAAGTCATACAGTATTTAAGGGATACACAGGCTCTGCAGGAAGATGAATTTTATCCTTGTGGACCGAAGTCAGATGTAAAAATTGATTACAGAGTCTCCGCATCAAACCAAACTCGGCCAACTAATATAAAACCTGTCTCTAATCTGTGCATGTGCTAGGAGCTGTTATTTTCAAATTGACCATAATAATTCGAGGGGAGTCAACGATCTGATCTATTTTTAAAACCTTGGGTTAACCTAAGGTACTGTAATTTATATCCTGTTTATGTACATGTATCAAATGACGATAAACAACCCTGCTTCTCTCTGATTTTAGGATTCTACACAATACAAGATAAACGTGACTAAATACAATGTTTATCCTGATCTGGCAAACCCTTATGTGTGATGGCAAAAGAAAGTGAAGGAAAGGGCTGCAGGATGGGACCTTTGCTATCATTAATTTCAGCTATATGTTAAAATATATATGCTAATCCTTAGCATAATTCTTATACAATAGAAAACAGATCAGTATCCTGAAAATCATGGGGATTCATACAAAACTGTCATATATGATGTCCCTGTGGGGGAAGCATTACTATTAAATACATATATTAAAAAACATAACTATTAGAAAATATAAAGTACTAATTACAGGCAAGTGGCACTTTTTTAAAAGGGAGTCCTATGAAAGTGTCCAACAGCAACAGGTTAATATGTAAGAGAGATACACAGACTTTAAAAATTACCTTTAAATGCCAGTCAGATATACAGCTCTTAAAGGAAAAAAGGACATTGATAGCTTCTTTCTATAGGCACCCACCTGTGGGAGGGAAACTTCTCTTTCAGAACAGAAATAATTAAATTTTCCACAAAATGATCAGTTTCTGTCACTAGGTCTGCTGCAGACGTCTTTGTGGACACTTGTTTTTCCTCTGTTAGAGCTTTCCTAATAATCTGAAACAGAAGTTCACAGATCAGATTTGTTGGCCATTCATCCTGTGCACACTAAAATAATATATTTACTGAAAAATTAGAGCCAATCCTAAAAAGCAACTGTAGGCCTAATTCTACCAGAGCCTGTTCTAATTCTTCTGACTAAATATCCTTCTGAGATAATGAGTAGTCTTTGGGAACACGGCACTTTGAATCACTCTGCAAGAACCTCCCTTGACAGTTCGGAAAAGGATCAATGAATGGGATGCAACTAATGGAATAAAAGGATAATGGCAGTCATCATGATTTAGGAAATTACAAAAAGTACACCTAAGATAAGAAAGAGCCTTGAGGCTCAGGAAATTTTCATGGAAATCA
>VZTL01002561.1:996-32440 GCA_013400535.1 Scopus umbretta | reverse complement strand
TTCTATGAAACCCCCCCCCCCCCTTTTTTTTTTTTTTAATTTACAGGGCCAATACCCCACTGCTCTCTTACTTTAAAAAAAACCATGCAATAAGGCAAACCCCATTAGTTTCTTTTTTTTGCCAACAAAGACACACAAAGTTTATTTTTTCTTGTGTATGTGGGTTTTTGGAACTTCAAGTGCCGACCACCCACTAGTTCCCAAAGAATTCCTATATATTTAACAAAAACAAAAATTTAGACTTTTCCCCAGATACAGAACCAGTGACCTAACCCTGGAATATCTTCTGGAAAAGTCTTTATCTCCTTTTCAAGGGTTTTACTGTTATAACTTCAGAACTAAACCACATCAAGCGCAAATGCACATATGGGAAAACAATTAATAAAAGCTTTTCCTCATTTTTCCCATTTTCGTTCTGTTTTTTTCCACTCATTCATTAAAAAGAAAAATAAGGAGGCAGGATGATAAGGCTCAACTTGCAAAAGGGGCTGACTTATTTTTTAACCAGTGAAAGTGATAAACAATTTGAAATTAGGACAACCAAAACAAATCAAAAATTAAGCACCATGTACTTGTATAGAATTATAATAACTAAAACCAGCACCAACAAGACCAATATTCCAAGTCCCTTCTAAAACATATATTTCAATTGTTTAACTAAATTTCCATTGATCAGAATATTTTAAAACCTTCTAAAGAGAAGTGTTTGATAACCAAAGAAAACGGTTCTCCTGTATTATGCATAGGAAAGGGAACCAGCAACTCCCAGTTTTCAGTCTCAGCTCTTGGTTTTTGTAGTATGAAATACTACATTTGAACTGATTGTTCCTACAAGTAACCTATATAGCTGACTGTTGCCTTAGTATGGAAGGTATCTGGGCTAATATTTCTGTTTCATGAGCTGTCAAACGTTAGTTATGCCTATTTACTGAGCTCGTGAGGGCAGGTTAATACTTTTCGGTTTGAGGTCTTGCTAAAGTTCATCATTGTATATCAAAACATAAACCACACGTAATCTTTGTACTCCCCTCAATGCCCTGTGTGGTTTTCTTGATGGTTTTACCATAGAAGCATAAAAGCGCAGCTCTAGAAAGGCCCTTGAGCTCCTCTTCGGTCCAAACAAAATCCGAAACACTCCAACCACCTCATTTGTGTACTCTAAAAAACTGCTGTGCTGATGCCTTTTATTTAAATTATTGTTCTTTACTTCCATATTGCTTATGTATAAGTAAATGCTTAAAATTGGGCTCAGAACTTCACATAGCCAAATAGATGAGGAATACTTCTCATTTCTTGCCTTAAACACTTCTTTCAATAGAGAAGATTAAAATTTCTTTTTAGCAGTGCCATGTTCTTGACTCCTATGAAGTTTTAATACCTTGTGGATCGAGGAGATTTTTGCAGCCATTTAAATCAGTACGTGCCACCACTCAGCAGGGGAGTGAGATCACACCTGAGCCTTGCTGCAAAAGCGGAGGTGAAAGCTCTCTCCTGCAGATGTGCTCTGCAGTCGGTTGCTTTTCATCATGTTCTCTGGCACTTCATCTCTCCTTTTTGAATACAATCCGTTGCACCCCTCATCACTGAATTTAATATTTTTCGTTTCTGATCCTTTTTCCAGTGGTTAATGACCATTTTTAACTTGATTCCTATCTTCCAAAGTGCTCACCATTCCTCTCACTTTGATCTCTTTGTGGGTTTTATATGTGGGGTGGTATATACTCTATTCTGTCATTCAAGTCCTTCATTAAAATACTGAACATTTATCAGGTCCCAATCTGGATTTTTGCAGGATCCTACTTGACATGTTCCACCAATGTGACAGCTATTAAAAACACCCTCTTTTCCCAGGGGGTTCTCTAGTAGCCTTACGGTAACCAGATTCACAATGTACTTACATGGAAATTACATAAAAAAATCTCTTATCAAAAGCTTTTCTAGAAATTCATCACTTCTGTAACTTCCACTGTTGCCCAGTGGCTCTCTGTCAGCAGGAGGTGGTTAGACTGGTTGACGTGCCCACCATCAAACAAAACCCACCCTGCCTGTTTCTCTGGTGACCTGCATGTGCCAGCCTGAGGCTCCAGCCACTCTGGAGGTGGGAACAGCCAAGGGTGTGACTTTGATAGGATGCAGTGGCCTTCTCGCCCATCTCTTCCTCCTCAAGCCATACAGGCCCCTGGGGTCGTGACACACATTACTCAGCCCTGCAATGGACTTCTCCCCACTCCTTGTGCAACTGGCGTGTTGGAGGGGAGAGCAGGAGAGAAGTCACGATGCTGTGCTGAAGTCACCGGCCACAAACGGGCTCCACATCTGTACTGGCTCACCTGCGGTACCAGGTGATGCTGTGGGATGGATGGGTCCCTGCTAATTCTCTGCCTCTTATGAAGGATCTCACAAAAAGGACTCATATGCATTTGCATCAGCTTGTAGAGGTATGCAATCCAAGCCAGAGTCCCACACAAAGATCACATTCCCTGCATCATTGATGAAACAACTTTTATTCTTCAGAAGTTTATGAAACAGCTCAGAGAGGTCCAGAATCCAACTTATGTTGAATAATCCTTAAAAATCATCTGCCTGCAAAGACTGTTAGAGCCTGCTGCCTCGAGTACTTTGAGAGCATCACTCAGCTCCTCTCCTTGCAGAAGATTTACGGTAAGGTTTGTAGATGCCTACTGCAATTGCCTGGTCTTCCCAGCTGGGCGTGGAGCTCCATAACAATCTCTCTCTAGGTAACAGGCAGCAGGTAAGTGGAAGACCAAAGGAACTACAGGTTGATGAAATGAAAACAGCCAATTGCTCCTTATCACAATGAAATTGGCAACCAAGATGCTGCATTTTGGCTGTAAATGTATTTTACTAGGCTTTATGACTGTATTATAGGTTGTCTCTAGGTTATGGAGATTTTACAGCAACTTCTAAGCAGGTGATTTTTAGAAGTGTGGTTATTTAGAGCAGAGTCACTTAACACTTTTAGCCCAAGCCGCCCTTCCTCTGAGAAAGAATTGGCTACATCTTATCCTAATACCCTGCTTGGGAGCATTTGGGAGTTATGCAAAGGAGGGGTATTTACACCAGTATGTGCATGAAGACCACATCACAGAGCAAGATCCAGGTTGTCCCTGCTCCCTTCTTAATTTGCCACAGAGCCAGGGAAATGGAGCAATAAGGGCTCAGTGCAAGTCATGGTCCTGGACTCTTCCTTTCCTAACACCTTTGTAACATTAAGTCATAGAAAGGAGAATGTAGAAGACAGAGGGCTAAGATGCCTTCTCCCCCAATACCCGCCAGGAGAGCCACCTACAGCAAGGTGCTTGTGTTAGATGTTTCATCTCACCATACTGCTTGCACTCACCACACACGTCTGGGAGCTCCAAGAAGGGTGGTTTTTTTTTTCACCTGGGGGGGGAGGAGTAGTTTGTGTGGACTTCAACATGATAGCTTCTAGTCTCAGTTTCTTAGACTTGTTTTCACCTAGATGCACATCTACTCATTTTGGTGATGTTTCTCCAACTGTAATTGCAGAGAACTGTGCAAATATTACTCAGTGCTGTCAGTAGTATCAAAGATGCAGAGACTAGTCACGCCTGCTTTTCTTTAGCAAAAAGTCGTATTAAGCCAACAGGTGTACTCTCATGAACAGAGCAAGCAGAGTTTACTCACAGAAAAAGCAGAAGAGAGGTTTGAAAAAGTGTAATTATACGTGGCCTTATAGAGTGCATTAGACATGCACTTTAATGCAGGTCAATTATAGCGATTACAAAACCATGGCCATTCTCATTATGAAATAGCCATACATATTAAACAAGAGCCTGTGATGTTTTGTAAAAATAATGGAACTAAGTAACAGGATGGACAAGAGAGGCAATGATTTTAACCTGGGAATAGAAATTACCCTAGCAGCATCACTTTTGACACATATTCAAGCAATCATTTCTTTATGGGCTTTTTAAGTTTAGAAGAAACCATTCCGGACCATAGATGCCTATCTGTTGGAAAGAAGATATATTTTACTTATACTCATGAAATGTGATGCACTATAAACCAAACAGTCGTGCAAGACAAAAGCAGAGACCAGGAAACTGTATTACTGGTTAACTTCTCCTAGAAACCCAAAATCTTGACTTGCATGCCTTTCTTCAGATTGGCCTCTGCACCAAGACTTTTGTAGACACTTTCTAACGATTCCAAGCCTTCCTAACCTGCCACGGACCTGGGAAATGGAGGGCCTTAAAAGAAAGGCTGGGTGGCAAAATTTCATGCAGGGATGGAGACAGGTCTGCGATCTGGGGAAACAGAGAGTGCAAGCAGATTTCTGGAGACGGAGGTGAAGGTGGGCACGTTTGGACGGATGGGAAGAGAGGCAGGAGAAATAGATGAACTTGACCTGCGGAACTGACTATTTTTGGTGACCAAAATAAAACTCAATTTTATCAGTCAATTTTCAATAAAAATCCAGTCCCATCAAACCTGTGTTACGCTGCATTCGGCGTCCTTATCTCTAGCTTCTTTTGGGAACAGCTGGAAGTGGATTTACATTTAAATAAAAGATACAGCCCTATCTGCACCTCTTCTTCCACAAGGATCTCTGACAGTTTTTGTAACTAAAAACATTCCTTAACATTACAAAGTTAATAAAAACCCTACTCGGTTCCAAATCCCTACTTCAGCAACATCCTTGACTGGTTTAAATTTGACCTGCCAAGGAATCAGCCATTTCCTGCCAGTTGCGAGGTAGTGATGGCAAACTGCGAACTAGAATGATGCAAGGATTCATCTTCTGGAATGTTTATTTCTTCCAGGAAAAGGTGCTCAGCTGTGATCTTCTGGACAATTAAAATGGCTGGAGATGGCTACGGCTGTTTTCACAAACTTATATTTTGAGAAATAAGGTGTGGAAGCTTGAGCAAGTCATGAGAGTCTCTGTTGTGAAATGGCTGGCAGAATGAGTATGCTGGAGAAACTCCTGTTTGGAGAGTCTGCGAGAGCATGACCTGTCATCCCGATTTGGATTATCCATTTATTCCTTGTATTATTGAAACAAGTCTCCTCTCCTCTGGCATTCTGTTCATCTATGTCTGTCTCCTACTACAGAGAAAATACGTTTAATAACGCATACTAAGGAGAAGTTACAGGTCCTGGACTCAAGACAGAAAAGGGGGTCCCTTAAATCATAGTGTACAGGTATAAAGTGCTTCAAAATATAGCAGAATGGAAGCAGAAGAGAAACACATGTTGCTGAGGTTTGTATTTACCCAATTTCTCATCTGAACAATCTGCTGATCCCACTTCTTGGCTCTGTTAGAATCAGGGGAAGTTTTGTTGCTGCAGACGGTGCGGCCAGGATGTCTCCTGAGATGACTAACCTTCTGCTGTGTTGAAACACGGACCTTAAATGAAGCTACCGCAGATCTTTGCGGAGCCCCTGCTGAGTTATCTCTATCAAGTGAATTTCAGTCACTCTGTGGACACTGGTGTAACGAGAAGACAAATCCTCCCTGACACGACTATTTTGCTCTGCACAAGCTGCTAGAAAACAAATGCTGGTATCATAATGGGTAAACACACAAAATTCTGGATAAATGTGCAATGGCATAAACCCTCAGCTGTACATGAATTCAACCTTGGCATCACAGCGTGCTCCAAAACATTACAGTCGCAGAATAAATGCTTGGTGGACATTTGAAAAAGTTACTAAAGCACCTTCACGCTGACAAATCTTTCCACCTTTTTAAAAAAATAAAATTAAATAAAAACACTCCCAGTCACAAAACAAATCTGCTCTCACCTGAGGCGCCTCCTCGCCCTTTCGCTGGATGCAGCCGCCGAAGGAAGCGGCCCCCGCGGCCGCCACCCCTCCGGCTGCCGAGCTCTGCCGCCCTCCTCTTCCTCCTCCTCCTCCTCCTCTCCAGCTCTGCCCCTCCAGCCAAATGCCCACACAGCCCTTCCTCAAAACGCCCGGCTCCTTTTTCTCCCCNGCCGCCCCGCCTGACATGGCGCCGCGGCCCTTACCCGGGCCTTACCCGCTAAGGCGGCGCCTTACCGGGCTGGGGCGTTATTGTTTCCTCCGCGATAACGACCCGCCGGTCCCTCAGGCCCGAGCGGCCCCTGAGGGCTCCCGCTGCCCT
The DNA here is from genome assembly GCA_013400535.1 of Scopus umbretta. Classification (NCBI taxonomy): domain Eukaryota; kingdom Metazoa; phylum Chordata; class Aves; order Pelecaniformes; family Scopidae; genus Scopus; species Scopus umbretta. The sequence continues at coordinate 26,306 of VZTL01002561.1, read as the reverse complement.
GGCCTCCCGAGCGCTGCCTGCGGGAGCGGCCTGTCGGCCGGGAGGCGTCCGAGGCGCAGGGCGATCCCGGGGAGCGGCAGGCCGGCCGCCAGCGCTACCGGGGCTTTGGGGCGGGGGGGCCACAGCTGACGGTTAGCAGCGGCCATCTCGAGAATGAAGGGGAAAAGCGGCCCCCGGGAGCAGAAAGGCAGTTCCGCAGATTTTTCATTTCAGCAGCTCGTTAGCGCTTGGGAATGAAAGTGTCTGGTAACAAATGCATTGCCCTGTAGATTTCTCACTTGTCTTTGTATGTCAGTTTGGATTTGTCAGGGATGAGAAGAACGGAATTAAGAACCTACTGTTCCAGAAACCCTATAAGCCAAATTACCGTGCATCTGAGCCAGCAGAGCAGGGGACCGGTGGCGGGCAGCTGAGCGATTCTGATTCTAGATCCACCCTGTAGAAAAAGGGTGGCCGACGATGAACACGTACTTAGGCAACAGAGCGACCAGTCTGTAATACTCACAACAGCGAGCGAGTGTTGGGAACGTACATTTTTATCTGCCAAAGTGAGGCTTTTCCAAACGACTCGTTCTGATGCACACTTGGCGTTGAATTGGACAAAAGAGAGTCCAGGGAGTCTGTCAGGGTAGCTGTTTGAAAAAGGCGTTAAATACATCGAGTCTATGAAATTTGTTAGTGTCTCTCAGCACCTGCTTTGTGGTCGAAGGTTTCATTTTCTGTGACCTTTGAGGGATAGAACAGAGATGCTTTAGTGGTGACCATATTTGCATTAAGAAAATTTCATAACACCACTACTTCCTATCCTTGATTTGAACACAAAATGAATTGTTAATATTCTATGGACTAGGCTAAGTTTAATTGGCTTGGGTATTCCATCTAAACTAACAGACCCTAAGTCTAGATCTATTTTATTTAGTTGTTTATCTTGTAGGACACAGATGCCTTTGAGATGAGAAGGACGTAACACTCCTGCCATATGTAGTTCACAAAAATAACAGATGCTTTTTAAAAATAAAAGGCTTGGGCCTTTTCCTTCTAAGATAAGTGAGAAAACTTCATGGATTGTAGTGCAAGAATTCAGCTTCATTCTTTAAATTTCTAAGCTGCACTGTGGCAGTGGATACCACAAAGACAGCAAGGCTGCCAGTCTACTTAGCAAAACATTTTCTAGTCCCCGTTTTGAATCAAGAACCAGTAACAAACCCTGAGAAGGTGAATTAACTAATACCCAAAGTTTTAAAGTTTGTTTAAAGTATGAAATTTTGCTTGAAGAAATCCTCACCAAACATTTGTCAATTGTTCTGCTGACTGATTATTCTGCTTCCAAGTCGCTCGTTTCCTCCGACCTTGTATCTGCTTTTTCCTCACGTAAGATTAGTTTCATTAAGTGCAATAACCCTACAAACATGTAATATAATTCAGAATAGCATGGAACAGAATTGCTCTGGATTCTTCCTTAATCTCAGTTTCCTCCAGGTTTTAAGAAATTAGTGCTTTTTATTGATGCCATGCTCAGCATAGCTTGAGGTGGCTTCAGGACCTTCCTGAGAGTTTCTGTGCTGGGGTGGATGGGTAAACATATTTACTGGTGAGTTGTGGATACTGGTGAGATGTAGTAAAAACAGCTTTAACTTTGGTAAATAAGAAAATCTACAGCTAACCGTGGCTTTGCATTCTAGGAAGCATCTCAGACCATGGTAGAAGTGTTTTCTGTGTTTTTCCTTGAACGATGATGTTTTAGTTAGTGAATTGGCCAACAGTAAAACAGTCTATACTTGTTGCTGAAACCAGAAACTATTCTGATGTAGAAAAGATGGTTTCCTCCCTTGTGCCTCAGGTCTGCTGCAACGCCCAGAGATTTGTTCTGATGAGGCTGCCACAGGGGCATTTGAAAGGTCTGTTTAATTCGTGTTTTAGAAACAGGGCAGTGCGAATGATAGTGTAGTAGGCAGGATGCAGAAATATCCTCGCCGAAGGTAATTTTAGAAAGTCATCGTCACAGAGAAATACTGTTGCAAAGGGGGGAGGTGCTCTCCTCTATATTTTTCTAAGCAGGGGTATGTCTTCTTTCTAAGTGATATCTGAGTGGCATTTGGAAAGTAAGCAACTCCATCTGGCTCAGGAAAATTTCCCCAACCTTTTCTTCGTTCTGGTGGTAGAATATTAGTAAACTGATCACCAAAGGCTGAACTTGAGAGGCTAAAATACCAACGGAATGACCCCTTGGTTTTTACAGATTCATTCCAGCTACGTGGCTCGTGCGGGTAGAAGAGTTAAAACAACTAAAAAGCCAGAAAAGAATACTTCTTAGAAAATCCATGGCTGCAGCTAGTATTTGAAGACCCTTCAAATACTCTGCAAAAAAATAGGATTGCCTGTAAGGCCTATAAACAGATGGAAATATTTCTCTTCATTGCTCTCCTAGTTGGTGACGGCTGTTCTCTTATTACTGTTCTGAAGTTTTTTCAAGCCTTCCTTAGCCTAGACCTGCCAGGCAGCACGAACTTCCTTCTGGGAGCGTCTCGGTGATTTTGAATGTCTGTTCACCTCTGAGCAGGTCGAGGCTGCTCTCTGCCTTGCTGGATCAGACTCTCGGCTCATCTTTCATAACTGCCAAGGTCTTTTGTAACCTCTGATCTTTCATAACCCCAAACGCTAGCCAGTTTGTTTCACATGCCTTTTGTAACCTGCACACATGCCACGTGTTTAATCTCGTCCACTTGGAATAGGCTCATCCTGGATGAACCTGAAATACTAGTGTTTCTCAGGTGCTGCGTCTGAATCCTCCTGAGCCCCGACCAGATTCGTGTAGAGGTCGGACTTCCTTCCCTGAGACAACGAACGCTCAGCAGAGAGGAAAACCTCAGAGCAGAAAATGGAGTGTAGTCGTGGGTTTCCTTCTCTCCCAGGGTGTGAAGCCCTTATTTATTGACTTAGGTGCAGCTCAGCTGGAGGCGGCAGTCTCCTTCACTTCCTGTCCTAAACTGCTGCGCAGCGTTGGTGGGCAGGGCTGCTCTGCGTGCCACCTGGAGATCCCGGTTGCGGTCTGCTCAGTCTGCGGTGCAAAAAGCAGGGTCACTCAGAGGGGAAGCTGCTGCAGCTGAAATTGGTTTAGTTGTGCCTCAGCCGACAGCTTGCCATTTTCTTCTTTGTCAGTCATTGCGTACTGCAGTGATGCAGTAACACCAGTTGTAGTTTTTGCGGAGGGAGGGTGACCTCTCTGTACCTAGCCGACCATCGACGTGGAATCCGCAGATGTCTTCCAGTGTGGATCCTTGTCACTTCACGGGTTTGATGGATGATCTCTTAATAGGGAACTAAATGAGAGAGCAAGTGGCTAACAGCTTTAATAAAAACAGGGACAGAGGGGGGGAAGGAAGTAATCTTTTGGAATTATTAGCCTGAGTGCAAAAGAGCGTTTCCTCAGCATGACAGCCAGTGGCTTGCTGCGCTGTTATTAAAGCACTTCAGTGGGAATCCGTGCAGATGGTCTTTTTACACAGCATAGGATTATACTGGATTAGTCATATAAAATTGTTGTTTACTGTTTCTAGCCCTTTTCCCTCGAGCTTTTATCAGTATCTCACAAAGAATGAAGTTTGAGTCTGCCTTTAAGAGGTAACCCAGATGACAGGCTTTTTGTTTGTGCGAACTGCTGCAATGTTGTAGTAGTTTAGTGCAGTGGTCACATAGCAGCGAGAGATTTATAGCTGATAAAAGAGGATGTTTGGCCCAGATTTTTATTTTGCCATTTGGGTGCACAAGAAGCAAAGGTCAATGGTAAGAAGACACTCTTGCTTTTCGCTGGACTCCCCAGAAGAGCTGTGCTGATCCCACTTCGGCTTCATCAGAGACAAACAGGAATTCCTAATGCTGGCATCATTTTTCATAATGCTTGCTAATGACTCATTAACGACATAACACTTGATTAATGCGCTGTTCTAAGTGGTGTATTAGATGTTTCTTGTGTTCCCTTTCTGTCATGCGGAGTCTCGTTCTGACCACCTTTCTTCTCTATGTCCAGAAGGCCCAGGGATCGCTGGTTGAACACCCCCCGCATTTTCCCTCCCGACACAAACTAACCAAAAGATAGCCTCAAACAGGCAGTGCAGGAGTCCTCCTTCAGATCTACCCTGGGGGTTGGTTAACATGGAAATCAAGATTTTTGGCTTCCAGGTCTGACACACAGCTCTACTGGTAAAATGGTGTCTCGGTGTTTTCTGGAGTTTTCAGACTGGCTCTGTCATCCTGGGAAATTTTCCCTTCCAGGAGGTATGGCTGCAAGAGCTTTCCTGGGGTGCAAGTGCCTTTCATTCTCCACCGAGAGATGTCTTCCTTCTCTGGAGGGAGTTCTGTGGACAAGGTAATACAGCCCCAAGCTGTTACTCTTTCTCCTAGACCATGTCTGTGGGTGTAGAATAATATGTGGTAAGGGTCTTTCTCCCTGGCCTTGAAGGGAGAAGTGGCAGACTGTCTCTGCCACATGCATCCCAGTATTGTTTTTTGAACGTTATCCACTGAAAATACTAAAAATAATACGTCCCCTCGCCAAAAACAAACTAGTAGTATAACCTGATATTTCTATCACTGAAGGTGATACAGGACGTCTGTCAGTGTGCTGTGGCAGGGATCCCTGTAGCCTAATTTGTTTTAATAAATACTACCTCTGTTTGCTTTTGCCAGCTTTAAGATTAAATTTATTTCCTCTTATTCTTACATATTAAGAGGAAAGAGCTCTTGTTTCTAATTCCGCAAACTGTCATCTCAAATCCAATCAGGTCTTGGTGCTTTTTGTGTTGATATGCAGGAAATGTTCATGTTTTGAACCAAATTCTGAACTTTTGTGTTTAGCTGTCCTCTGTGGTTGTGCCAAGGCTTGGGAAAGCCAGACTGCTTCTCCCTGTTTCAGGGAAGGCTCCTGAACACAAACGGAATTATCACTTCCTGATCCAATCTCAAAACAAGATGGAGTAAGGGCGTTTTTCCCGTGTTGGCCATTTTGTTCGAGATTGTTCCATGATTTTTCAACTGGCATTTGTCTGCGAGATTGGCAGCACTGATTGTGCCAAAGGATGTAACAGGCAGAAAGACTGCATGAGCCTTGCCATCTCCCATCCTGAAAGGGACTCGGGGGTTGTTGCTGACACAGCTGGTGGATGGAAAAAAAGGAGAGGTTAATTTGGGGCAGGTGAAATTGGTATGTGTTTTTACAGAAGCATGTAGATTTTCACAGGAGAATTTTGATTCCTGGAAAATCTCATGAGGATAGTAGATCTCTGAGGGTTGAAAGGACACATGCTGTCCTTTAATCTGTGTGGAAAAAGGGCTACGCTTGGAGTTACTGTAGGGTTGCATCATGTAATGCTGTGCTCATATATTTTCTGACAAATTAAATTAATGATTTTGGTGCATATGTAGCTGAAAAAAGTGCTATGGGTCACATTCCTGCTGTTTGGCAGTAAGTAGCAGGCTCAGCACCGCTGGAATCAATGACAATTTTCATTTGTGTGTGCCAGCACGAAACGTGTCTCTCTTCATACCAAGCCGGATTAGAAACAAAAATGCAAAGAGCAAAGAATGTGTTCAACAAACCAGCTGAGGAACAGTGTACGGAAATGTTTCTGCTGTAATTGTTTACAGTGGAAAGTAAATATCTTCGTGGCATTTCATATATTTACTGCCACAGAGGTTTTTTTTAAAAATCGTGTATTGTTAGTGTCTCTGGAAAGTGAACATGTTTCCCAATCAAGTACGCAAAAGTCTTTCATCATTTGTATAAACTGTGGTTTGTATATACGTTCAGCTAACATTATCTTTTGATTTTTGGATGCTTCAAAATCTGATGTCCAGTGCTACTCAGCCTTGGGCCACTTTTACAGATCTATCGAGTATCTTTAATTTGGAAGAACGGATGCTCATTTTGAAGTGAAGCTGCGCAAAATCAATGACCACTTTTGAAAATGTTTGATTGTAATGTGCATGGTAAAACCTACAAGAGCTTCAGCTTTTCCAAGAGTTTGAAGATACAAGTAGGTTTTTTTTTTGGTGTCATTTGGATCAGCACTTGTTTGATAAAATTTGAATCTTACACAAAGTCCTTGCAGGTCTAGCTGCATAGTTGAGAAACCTGGTTGTTTTCTGCTTCCTCCATCTATCTTCAATTCCTGTGCTAGCCATGGAAAAGCAGGACAGAGGGAGGCTGCGCGACTCACAGAAATCAGGAATTCTTTCCCTTTTAGTTCTGTTGGCGCATTTCCCAACTTTTCTGTGTGTTGTTCTACAACTCGTAGAATAGAGAAGAGGTAACAGCTTTTGAGTTCTGAAAATATTTGGGTCTTAAAAACTGTGCATAGCTGCTGCACCGTCGTCAACTCCTGGGTAAGCAGGAGAGCAGCAGTGTGCCCAGAACTAGTTGTTGTGTTTGTAGAAGAGCTAGGGTAACAGGGTCTGCAGATTTCACGTCTGAGAATGACCCAAGACATTGCGTGGGCTTGTTTTCTCTGCTAGTCCTGGCCTGTCTAGGTTGTTTTCTGGGTGCTGCTCAGGGCTGCCCTTTCCGTGCCTGCTCTAGTTTCTGCAGAAGCCCTGCAGAAGCCCTGTAGCCCTTAATCCATCCGTGCTTCCTCCTCTTTTTGTTTTAGTGCTCCACCCTGTTTTGTTTTAAAAAAACAAACCAAATCCAAATACCTGGGTACCATAGGAATGTCAGTCCTAGTGAGCCTTGCACATTCCTTATAAAATATTATTTCTTGATATTCAAGTGGCCTTGCATCGTATTAAGCAATTATGAACTAATCCTGATGTTCCCAATATTGAGGAAAAAATTGTTATCTTACTCATACTGTCTACAGTGAGCTACTGGTGTATAGGTATGCTGGATTGTGTGCCAATCTTCCTCCACCACCCTGTCTTATACTACAGCTTCCCTTTGTCACCTGAAAAGTTATCTCTGAAGTAGCCATTTTACAAAGTTTTGCCAAACACCAGAATTGCTATTATATCAGAGAATGTTTTCTTCTAAACTAGTCACATAGAATCATTGAAATTTTGGCCTAAAAGGGTCTTTAAAATGATCTTTTTGTCTACTTGCTGTATGCCAGTATGCTGTGCATATTAGATACACCTGGATCAGAGAATGATCAGGCATGACTTTGGATACATTTCTTAAAACCCTTAGTGAAGGAGAACTATGTATATTTTTCTTCTTTGATATTAAGAGAACTTTCCCAGTCATCCAACTGAAATAATCTCTGTTAGAAAGTAACTTTATTTCTGCTCCTGTAGAGGACACGGGAAACTATTATTGCCATCCTTTCCAATAACCAAAGATAAAGACTTAAAACGATTCTTGGCAGTCTCTGTTTTCTGGACTAAACACACACAGTTATTTCAGGCCTTCCTGATATGCTGTATTTTCTTCCTCATGTAATTTTTATTCCTGTTTTCTAGACTTCTGAGGACCTCACCTGACCTCACTCAGGATCTCAGGTGTTTGTGCTGGATAAAACAGAATAGAACTGAGTAATTACCTCTCAGGATATTGCTACTCCATCTTAAAACGAGGTCTGCCTTTTTCTGCAGTACCATTGCATTGCTGGCTGGTATTTTACCTCCCAGGTTGGTTTGTTTATTTATTTATTTATTACTGGTACAGTAGCCTAGTTACATCCAGGTGTATTTTTATCGAGAAGTGACTTCCTGGTTTTCATGCTATGAAATGTCAGCTGCTAATTTATTCAATGTTAGTTGCTGATTAAATTAGCAATTTTGTTGCCAGCCTATTTAGGGACCAGGTGACTCATCATGGGCCCCAAGAATTAGCAGTGTTGTGTGGCTGCTTCTACGGTTATGGAACCGATACAGAAATCTTCACAGACAGAGAGGATTTCTGGCAGCAGTTAACAGCATGGGCACGTCGTTCCCTCACATGCGCTCTCAGATTGTTAACAGCCTCACAGCTTGAATCTTGTGTGTATTAAGCTCAGCACAGTGGCTTTTACCTTGCACTGTGACCTCTGTGTGAAGTGCCAGGAGCTGGCCAGATGGGTGACGGGCTGATCCACGTTGATGGATCACCTCCCTTAATCCTGCCCTTAATCTGATTACATTTACAGTTCACACTTGCAGCCTAATGAGACTGGAGTGTCTTGTACCATGTGTTAGGTAAATTGTAGACTCACAGTAGGCAGTAGTGTGCTGCTGTCTTCTCCCCCGCCTCTTCCCAGGCATGAATGGTTCCTTGCAAAAATTGCCAGGCTCTGCAATAAGGTGGGCTACACGGTCAAGGTGGAGGGGCGTGACATCTGGCAACATTTTACACCCAAAAAAAAAAAAAAAGATGGCAACATATGATGGGCTGTAAGTAACAAGAGAGGTAACATTTTTTACAGAGGAGTTGCAAAGAACAAAAGGAGATCTAGATTTGAGACCTAGAGAATGAGAAACAGGAAAGGTTTTGAACTGCTGGTAACAAAAGCTACTTGCACCAGCAGGCCATAATCACTGCTTTGGGTCAATCTCGCTGTGATGGGTGGTCATCTTCTTGTGGCTGGTGAGTGCCTTCTGTTGGTATGTTACCTGTGAGGTCCCAGTCTGTCATGAGGGTGGAATGCTTCCGTCCCGCCTGTACGCCCTCCAGCCTGGTCTGCCAAAAATACCTGCAAAATACAAGAACCAAAGGCAAAAACCTATAAACAGTAGTAATACAAAGTACCACAAATACCAAGGGTATAACCCCCCCGCATTGGGTAGCAACGTTACCAGGCATGCTCTCATCTCCTGCCTTGGTGGACGTTACTGGAACAGCCTGTGCCGTGGCCTCCATTGCGAGGGGAGCAGGAGACGCAGAATACGCGTCGGTAGAGATGCGTGACTTGGTGCGTGTTGATGCACAGAAGCCTCCGTGCGGGTCTGTAGTTGGCCGTATTCTCAATCCCACGCACTCGGTATCTGTTAGTCGCAGAAAATAAAATTGCGAATAAAGCGAATGACGATTTAAAAGAGACAAGCTGAGAGTGGGTGTTCTTCCGCTGGCTCCCTAGGGTGAGGGTCGCAGCCACAGTAAAGCTGATGCCGGAGCACCCGCAGCTGGGTCCGGAGTCCCGGTGCAGGCCGGGTGGGAACACATCTCTGCTTCACGGGAGGTGGAAGGCGCCGGGCCAGCTCCGGTGCGAGCCCTTCCCAGCCGCCGCAGCGCTGTCGCCGCGCTGGGCCGCTGTTGGGAGCCTATCCGGATGGGCTTTGGTGGCGGAGGCGCCTGCGCGAGAGCCGTGAGGCGGGCGGTGCTGGCAGGCAGTGAATTGGTCAGCTGGGCGGGGGCTTTCCACGGCGCGGTCTCCTCTCCGGGCGGCGGGGGCGTTTGGAAGCGGGCGCCATGGCGCTGCCCTCCCTCCACAGCTGCCTCCAAGTGAGTGGGGCCCCTGGCGGGGCCGCCCCGCGGGGTAGCCTCCCGTCCGACCGGGGCGCGCCCCGCGGAAGGCCCTTCCGTTCCGCCTCTCCCTGCCCCGGCCCGGCGTGGCCTGGCCTGGAGACAGCGCCCGGGAACGCTCGGGCACGGCGACTCCCGGCTCGGCCGGTTTTGTCTTTACCTTCAGGGCCAGAGTTCACGCTTACAGCAGCTTACGGCTGCTGGTTTTCCTTCTCTTGACTGAATATCGGTCGACGGCATCAGTTTTACTTCATACCCTGTCGGTTAGGGCATGGAAGTCGCGTTTGGTGCGTTTTGGGTGGTAGGCGTGATTGTGTGCTGCTGGGCGGTTCAGCAAATGTCAGAATTGCAAGAAATTCTGCTAATGCGGCTGTCGTTTAGTCTTTCAGCTTCGGTGAGGTTAAGACAAAAATAAATGCGAGCTTAGTCACAGGGTGATGTTTAGAAAGTATAACTGAAAGCCTGTATGTTTTGTCCCTTTGTCTTTTTTTTTTTTTACTACAAACCCATTTTGCTGTATCATTCAGTAATGAATTATGAAGTTATGTTAGAATCCTTTAACATATGTTAAAGAAGCTGTGTTTTAGTCAATTCATAAAGTTTGAAGCCAATTACTTTTCCTGCTGTTTTCCTTTATATAGTTCAAGATAAATGTAGTAAAACTTTTGGGAGAGAATCTTAATCTGCAATGTTATCAGCTCAATTAATACTCCATCTGAAAATGTTGCTTGATTTTTCTTTTTTAATTCTTTTCTTTTTCAGCTGAGTGATGAAAATGAACAGTTAGTCAAGAAGCTGAAAAAACTACACATAAAAAATAAGGAGCTAGAAAAGAATCTGGGTCAGATCCAAGAAAAACTGCATCTGCAGCAGTTAATGCATGACTATGTCACAAGCAGAGAGTAAGGATTGTCAAACATTACTTTTCGCATCGGAAGTAGTGCAGTATTTCAGCACTTGTACCTTTATTCTTCAGATGAACTAGGCCTTGTCTGTTCTGCATGTTTTGAGGGGCTGTCTGTGAGCAGGATGGTGGCGATGGAGAATGCTGGAGGCGTGTGAAGGAACAAAGGATGGCTGGGGCAACTTGGGTAGCATTCATTGTTGTAGTAAACCAAACAATTTTAATATCAATAAGTAATACCCCTGCTTAGGCAACGCCCTGTCTCTAACTGCAAAGAGTTCAGACTATTTTGCCCACAAACAGTAAGATGGTTAACTTGCATCAATACTGTTTCAAAGATTCGGAAACTGGCACCTTAGGACCTGAAAAACTATAGCACTGGTGTTTTGAAGAGTGCCCTGCCAGGATTTAAATACCTCTTTGCAACAAATTTCAGGTTTACACTTGGTGCGTTTATGATCCTGCACGGAAACCTCTATTGTCAAATGAAACTGAAAAGTAATGTAGCTTTTTTCAGTTGCTTTGATTGATCCAATTAAAATTGTAAAATCTAATTTTATTAAGCTGTTGTGTTTGTTTCAATTAAGTGTTCAAGTTCAAACAGAAACCCATTTATGGCATAAGGGCGGATACAGCAAGGATCTTAATCTAGAGGGTGACAGTGTCAGGTGAGTTCTTTGAAGTAGTTTCTTCACAGAATTAACGTTCTCTGTCGGGTAGAATATGTTGTTGATGGTTAAGTCAGTTGAATTTTTGTTTACTGTTACGGAAACAGCTTTCAGCCTTTGAAACAATGGAAAATAACTTTACATTTTAAAAGGAAATACTAAAACTTAGATTAATCTTGAAAATATCGCTAAACAAAGAACAAAATGCATTTCTTTCTCAGATCTTTCACTGAGAAAAATTGAACGAGCTAAGGAAGCTCTGTGATGTGTGTGCACCCACGTGATCCTTTTTAATTTTAGATTTTAAATTTTTTTTTAATTTTTAGATTTTTAATCTAGTATTATATAACTTGATTTTCTAATTTATAGGAAGTTTCTTAGCTCATTTTTATAGCTCAATTTTATATATATTTATAAATCTGTAGACTAGTACTGCTTTCAAAATAAGCCACACAAGTAATTCTACTTTTCAGTCTGATTTTAGAAGCGAGCGCCGACTTGCTGTAGTTTGCCAATTAATGCTAGAAATAAACTCTTGTAACTGTTTGCTTTGCTACAAAAGATACATTTTTGTTTTAAGAAAATGTATATTGAAACATTTTCATGACTAGGCATGCTACATAAAATGTTGGTCTGTGACTTAAAATAAACAGGCTGCTCTGTTCTTTCAAAGGCGGTTTTATGTTCACTTACAGAAATGGACTGTGGAGCTTACAAAGATAGAGGCGGTCCCTGCTGCTCTTGATTCAAGCACCTTGTTTTTGGTGTTCCCTTTAGGTGGCTGTAGAAGGCCCCGTTTTTTTTTCTTTCTTTCTTTTTTTTTTTTTTTCCAATACCTTTACAGCCCACCGGATTCTCTTTGCAAACTGCATAGGAAGGCTGGGTGTCTAGTTCCGGGCCTGAATTAAGTTCCTGATTAGATGCTTATGTTGAAGAAGTCTGAGTTATTCTTTGAATCTAGTGCTGGACCTGCTTTGTATTAGATTGTGCGTAGATAACCTCACTTAGCTTTTTTCCTAGCATCTATTTGTGTATTATTTTACAAAGCTGTTCTCTACTAGTATTGCTCATCTCGCTCGTGGTGCGCAGTTGTGACTTGGTATGAATGCTTGCTCTTACTCGAATTCTTAATAAAACAGGAAAAATGTCTGTTTGTGTTGATTAGTTACATTATGGGCCTGATATATGTAGACTGAATGCTATGAAATACGGTAGGAAATCCATGTAGCAGAACTTGATGCAAGATGATATCAAAGGGAAAGATAATATCCCAAATCTGTTTATTTTACATTGATTTTACCCACTCATGCTCATTTTCTCATAGATTCCGTTCACTCCTATCCCCACACCCACATACTCGGAAGCGATGAGAGGTGTTTGCCCAAGTGATCTGGCCAGGATTGCTTGTGTGCGGCACAGAGAGCTGGGGATGCTGCCTTATGAGTCCTCATCGTGGGTTTTTGATTGGTGTCAAGAAACTAGTTTCTGGACAAACATTTTATACCCTTTAGGAGTGGTCTTCTGCTATTCCTGTTGTGCTCACGGGGAGAGGAATGGTATATGTGACATGCTGCAGACTCGTTGCCACCCTCTTGTTACTACTATATACGTCTTCGTCAGAGTTATTTGTACTGAGGTTTAGTCAGAGCGTGGCCAAGTGGGCTGGACAAAAACAACAGGGTCCTCAGTCTGGCCGAGTGAAAGGGATTCTTTGCCATCGATAAAGACCATTCTTTTAACTCTCGCTTTGCTGTTTTTTTTTCCTGATGCTTTCTCTTTCTGTGTTGCCGGTCACACTTTATTCACACCTGTCTTAAATATTTCTCTTACAAGTCTCTATGGTACAGCTACAGTCCAAGTGATCTCTATGGGGCATCTGTAATACTTTCATCATAAAGGATGCGCATTTTATTGGCTTTCATGTTTTATTGCAATTGATGCGTTTCTTCTGTTCTAGACTACTTCAGATGTATAATGATCTACAGAAACGTTACGTTAAAGAAATCAAAACAAACCAGGAGCAAAATGAAGCAATTAAAAATCTCACTGTAAGTAGAATTTGTAGGAGATGCTATCAAATAGCCAAACATAAGCTTTTAGCGGGACTGAAAAGTAATTCTTACATTTGTAAAATGAGACCATATTTTTCTTTTTATACTTGTTTTTGTTTCCCATGCCTCTGAGATGATAGAAAGTACTCTGTAGCACCCTTTGAAAGTGAACTCTGTCAGCGGTACATCTGTAACTGAAAGCTGTCTCCTTTTTCCTTGCTTTTTTTCTTTACTCACCTACATACCCCTCCTCCCAACTGTATATGCATCTTCCGACCTCTTTTGCACCAGCCCTGATATTCTTCTGTATGTGTCACGAGATGATTTATTTCAGAAATCCAGCAGTAAGCTAACCAAATGAAGGCAAATAGTCTTCTGTCAGGTAGCAAGACCTGTTGGCTTGCTGTGCAAAGAGACTAGCATCATAACTGGAGCAAAGGTAGGGTTGCGTGGCCAGGAGTGGTTCAAGAATTTTCAAGTAGGCATTGCCTCTTTAGGCATTGATCAAGCATTACAGCTGACCAGGCTAATTAACTTCCTCCTAGGAGTCTGGAACATGTGCTTCACTTGCTTGTAAATGAATGTTAATTGTGATTTGGATTATACGTACTTTTTCTTAGAAGTTGGCAATTGCTGCTGCAAAAGTACGCCGCACTGTGCGGAAAGGTTTAGTATCTTTGTGCATGTACATTTATACTGTCTTGGGAGCATGTGCTCAGAAACAGTTATTTTTTTTTAAAACACTTTTGATGTATGCAAAACTTCACTTGCCCTATTTTTTTCTCCTTTCAGACACTTTGGATGAATGTAGTTTTAAGTCAGCAATTGAAAGCTCTAGGTTTTCCTTCAGGATATGTTTCCAGTTGTATTCGGTTGAACTGTGTTTGTTCTATGTATTTTAAAAAAAAATTAGTTTCTTGGCAGATTAAAATTCATGAGCTAGAGCATAATCTTCAAGAGCAGAGGCAAAGAATCGAGCAACTGGAATGTAAAAAGGTTTCTTGGAAAACTAGTGCTGTTTCTGGAAAAAGAAGTCGAACCCCAGAGGGAAAAGTAACATCTCACAGGGACATTTCTAAAAAGAAGGAATCCTGTTGCAGTAAATATTTAGGTAACGGTACGGTTAATTCTGATGTTCCTTCCAGTATGCCCATCAGAGAAGATGCCTTTAATTTCTGATCGAGAGGCGCACTCCAGGTTATTTCTTCTACTTCAACCAGCAGCATCTAAAATGTTTTTCATTTTTGAAAACCTGTTATGTAAAAGTGGCGTCTCGTAATCAATGTCCTATCTATGGATCCAGCCCTGCCTTTGTTTGTGATAAAAATAAGTGTTTGCTGCTTCTCTCTTTTTCTGAAATTGCAATGTCGGTTTAATCGTGGGTGGGAGTGCATGGCTGTATTTAGTACTGTTTATTCTAGTAAGCTGTGTCTATGCAGGTCTCTGTGATAATGTTTGCTGCTCCATTCTTTGGTTTTCAGTCACTGATACACAAAATAACCTGGTTTTAGCCTTAAAATGTGGGACAAACCCAGACAATACTGGTTTGAGCATGTTTTTCCTCACATGAGTTAAGGTGCGATCCTCTTCCGCTTCAAAGCGTGAAAAAGAGATTGCAGAGATCATGTAGTCTAGGCATAATTTTCAGGAAACGTGCTGTGAGCAAGGGCTAACATGACCCTCTCGTAAGTCAGAAAAAGGTAATCCAGGCACGTGATGTGTGTTTTGTGGATTTTAAAGTAAAATAAACCCTCATTCCAAGAACCTGGCAGATTCAGATTATCCAGTTGACAGATCCTGTTATCTTTCATAGTACTTGGGAGTGTGCTGGGCTGATTTTTAAGAATAAATCACTTTATGAAAAAGGTACTTTGAAAAGCCGAACCATAATTTTCTAATATCGCAGAATGTAGGCAGCTCTTTAGCTGTAATATGATTCATATGAGGGGGAGGTTGACTGTAATGGTTGAAGTCTGTATTTTTTTTATTTGAATATAGAGGTATTGTTGAAGGAGATTAAAAAGCTGAAGAAAGAAAATGAAAAGTTGTCTACAGAGAGGAGAGCACTAAAAAATGAATTAGCTGGATTAGACAAGGTAATTTATTTTGGGATAAATTTAAGAATAGGTGATTTTTGAATAACTAACTTTTCTGCCGGAACTGAAACTTATCTTTAAGGCTGAACATATGCTGTTATCAAGCAAAATACATAAAAAAATCAATTTATAGCATTCCGAGAAAGAAATGGAAATGAAAGACTCCTTGAAACATTAATGTTGTATGGTACTGCTTGGCTAAGGAGGAGGAATAATGCAATTTTAATTCTTTTTGTTTGTTTGTTTTGTTTTAAACAGCTGTGGATTTTCTTGTGATTTTTTTTTTTTTTTAAATGTTTGGGCAATTTGGTTTCCTTCATGAGAGATTATTTGCCTCAGGTTGTTATGACATTAAAATTGTAACTGCTGGTAATGGTCTTAATTCCTTCCAACCGACACTTGCAGAGATAATAAAAATATTTTTTTGAATGATCACTTCTATTGCTTCATGATGTCAGTGAGAGAAAAACTATTTCCTTTTGACTTAAACATAGCAAAGTTATGCCTCTAACAGAACTCCAAGCTTAGGGAGGGCAGAGGGGGAGGGCTTTGAAGTTTTCATGATCTATTGATAGGTATAGAAAGTGAAAGCGTGAAAACTTGGTAATTCTTGAAATTATGCAAGAATATGAAGAGATCTTATCTAGCTGTAGAGGACTCAATTTAATGTACTGACCCAAGATTTTATTTTCAGCAATGAACTTGTTTAAATCGTTTTTTGCTTATTCTTCAAGCCCTGTGTTGGATTCTTTTTTTTTTTATTATTATTATTATTTTGAGAATCAGTTTTCTTATCTCGCAGTCCTTTCTCACAAGCTAAATAATATGCTAGCTTTCATTACAAGGGTAACAGTAAAACATGGTGGTAGTTCATTAGATGTGAAACTTGTAGAACATTGAGCCAGGGTGAGTTCCAGATCCTCGTGTTTGGGAGTTAGGGACAACTACTGGCTGAAATATTTCTCTTCTGAAAGACAAAACTAAATCTGGGGTTGTGGCTTTTTATCAGTGACCCTTTTTTAGGTAGTTTTAAGTTACTGTACGCTATTTAAGTTGTATGTAGCTGTTCATTAAAAAAAAAAAGTCAGAAGACTAGGCAGGAGATGATGTCAATCTATAGATTGATATAAGTAGATACAGTGTTACTCTGGTAGACAGGACTTTCCAAGGTTGGTGAAATTAAGTCTTGGGCAGTTATGCTCTGCTTGCTGTCCTTGTATTTCCCTGCAACTTCTGATTTTGCTTACAAAGGATCAGAATTGCTCAATAAACTTGAGTTGCAGGAGCTGAACAAAACATAGTTCCATTTAAGCTATGGGCCACCGATACTTTTAATAAATGAAGTTTATTTCTATGAAGCTGAATCTATCTCCTAGTTGAGTTAGGTGTAGCTAGAACTACTTGCTAAGTTATGCATTCTGGGATAGTGTAATTACGAAAGGATCAATATGAGAAAGTGAAACCACATAGGCTGTGGTTTTTATGGCTTGCTCACTGAAGTATCCGTTTACATTCTGTGTAGCCTTACACGTTGCTCTTTTTCATTCCCTGTAAATTGCTTTTATCTGAGCCAGCTGAACCTGTGGGATAGTGTTATCCATTTTAGGCTCTGTCAAGATTAATGCATTAATCTTACCCTTTTAAATATGAAAATCAAAATTTTGAACATAGTGTAGTCCTAAAGAACAGATCCTATTCTGAAATAGGACATTCATTAACACAGTGTAGTTGTACTTAAAGTTCTAAATGGATACTAGCAATTTACAAAGCAGTTAAGGTCTGAAAATATTTTCTAGGTCTAAATATGGTATCCATTTTTCCACCTTAAACTCTTCAGTATTGTCGTCTTCAAATGCTAACAACTTCTCTTAGTTTACTCTCCTCATCTCTCTCCTTGCGTGTTGTCCCTTTTCTATAACCTTGCAACTTTCAGATCTTCAGAGTTAACTGTGTGTTATCTACTGCTGGCTGTCTTCAGTGCGGGTGTTTTTTGCTGTTTTTGCACAGATGAGTTTGACATTATTCTCTTGTCATTTTGGACTGTCGTTTTGTAGCTTTCTGATGAATCGACATTCTTTTCCTTCCCAATTCGTCTTTCCTATTACTAGTCTACATTTCAGGCTCTACATAACTTGAATTCTGCTTGCATTGTGTATTCAAGGGCAAAGTTTTAAATTATTACATAAGGTTATTGTTGGTTGCTATGGTTGTGTAACTCAAACATGCATTAATAAGAATATAGAAAGTGTCTTTGAACTTGGGAACAACTGAAGTGCTGACTAGCTCTTATTGCGAACGTCTTTGAAAGAAACTTTACGGTGAATATTTTTGGGATTTTCTAGGATTTCTTTGAAGAGGTAGAAGATCTAAAGCATGCTGTACAGGAATCTGTGAAACTGAATAATCAGTATGAAAAGTGCTTGAAACAAATAAGTGTAATGTATGGACTTCCTTTTACAGCACATTTGTAACTACTGACTAATTTAATGGCAAGTAGATTTTCTGCATATTTTTTATACTTAACTGCAATATTTAAACCTACCGTGGCTTATGTAGTACCACATTTTGATATTATGGATTCAGTAATACGATCTCAATATGACAAGCTGCTCTGAAATGTTTTTGTATTTTGTGCCTTTGATTTTTGTTTATGTGTTTTTTAAATAAACTGTGGTCTGTATAACTTCAACTAAGTTTCAAAACCTCTCTCTTTCACACTTGTGAAATACATTTGTTGCAGGAGTGGCTGTGTGGTGTCTGCGGGAATGTGATAAAATCTTTGTATTTTAACTTGAAGAATTTCCCAATTTATCATTCTCTGTAAACTATATGAAATCAAAGTAGATGTGTAGATTTGGCAGCCTTTATAAATTTCAGCCCTTCGGATGTGCCAGTGCAGACAGAAAGTAATTCTATCATTAAATCATTACAAAGGGATTTCTTAAAAGAAAAAATGTGAAATCCCTGCTTGGAGTTTTTCTTTAATCACAATAACAACTTAAAATTTGTGAAGGAAGGAAGGATTTAGGGTTTAGAGTTGGAGAGAACGTGTTCAGAAAGATGGGTCAGAGAGTTGTCTTGCAGTATCAAACCAAAAATTCATCAGAAGCTCTTACTTGGTTGAAGAGTGAGGTATTTGAAGAGCCCTGGTATTTGGGGTGCTGAAAGGAAATGGGAGTGCAGAAAGTCACAGTTTACAAGGTAGAAATGTCACGTTGCTTTGGGGAGAGCGAGCGAGCTTGGAATGACGAGAGACAACTTCCAGCCACAAGTGTACCTTGCGGAAGGGAAACCTTGTGAAATTTGAACCTGAACTTGTTTGTAACTACATTTCACAGAAGTTTAACATAGTTACATTATAGAATTATATTTGTCCGAAAGTTTAAATCTGTACCTTTGTGCCATTGCGCTGGGAGAATTGAGTGAAAACTTTATCATGAGGTTAGAAATACTAAGCTTGCTTATAACCTAATACAGCTTCTTTAGCTTAATAAAAATACTTGCACGCTTGTTAGGGGTAGGACTAGGAGTAGGATTAGGACTCCTGTATCCCACTTGGTTTGTTAGGACAGTTTTATGTCATCGTAAATTAATAAATAGTTTTGCCTCAAAGCATATGTGGTGTTCAGAGTTACATATTTGCTATAGAGAGAGGGTAAAGGTCCAGAACTACGTGCTTCCTGGCCTGGCTATAGACCACTGTATCAGGCTTCCCTTGTTTCGTTCTTGGCTCGCTTGTAAATGAAGGCTGGATAATGTTCTGAACAGAGGTGGAAAAGGGAAAGAGAAAAGGAGCAATTCAAGTCTGTGTTGCCAGTAAACTTGACAGGTGGAAACAGGAAGGGTAGCACGTATGATATAAGTATTTTATGTGCAAAAATGTATCTAATAGTTGCTAGTAAGCAAAATAAACATGAATGCAGGAGAAGGAAAGCATCAAACTTTTTTTTTTTTGAGCGCTAGTCAGTTGAGCATTTTTTTTTCCCACAGTTTTGTGGTATAAAGTTACACATCTAGCGTGCTTAAACTTTGGTGACATTATTAAATGAATCGGTAATGGTCCCCATCCACAGGCTGATTTTTAAATGTTGTGCAAATGGTTCTTAAAGCATGTAGATGAGGAAAAGTTGAAGGTTATTTCTCCCCTGCCTAAAGAATGTATACGTTGACAGAATACAAAATCGTCACGACTAGCAGAATTTTGCTATTTGCCAGCTACTGAAGATCAGAGTTTTATAGCGTGTGTTCTCTGCCCAAACCATTGAAAGTTATTAATATGGTCAAAATGTTGATCTCGCCTTTATGATGAGCTTTTAAAACTTTCAAAAATCAGTTTTGCGTCAGGCCGCTCCCATATATTTTGAAGAAGAAACGGAGAGAAATCTTTCAGTCTTTTCTCATAACTGGGATCCTTGAGCTCTAGTAAGAAACCAGACTCCAGTCTAATCTTAGTGAAATCAGCCATCCGAGGAGGAGTAGTAGCGCTGTGTCGTACAGCGGCAGTGCTGAACCACAGCTCCATCTTGCAGTGTGCGTGCAGTCCGACAGCATTAGTTTTGACCTTGCCATCACGTGTGAGAGGGTGCGGGTCTCCCGTCCTTGGGTACCCGTATGTGAGGCTGGGACGGCCGCTGCACGTGCCTGCTTTCCCGTTAAACTGCTTTTACTTCGGTGCGCAGAGATGTGCAGCCACGGTCCTGAGCAAACGGTTCCGCTGGGATGTGAGCAGCCGCGGACCGGCAGAGCGAGCTAGGCAGGGATTTCTGTCAGCCAGTAGTAGGAGTTGTCTTTCAGCTCATTCTGCATCACTGACTTTCTGGGATTTTTTTTTTTTTTTTTTAATTTCTCCTGTGTTGTTTTCCTTTTTTCTTTTTTCTTTCACTGTCGGGAAAGCTGGAGACGTAGGGTGCTGAGGGGAGAGCTCTGACACCTTCCAAATCCGTGGCGGAACTCCCACATCGTAACAGCTAGCAGCAGAAATGCTGGGACAGGGAAGGTGTGTAGAAATGACCGGCTCTGTTCGGGGTTTTGATTGTGTCAGTTGCCGCTTGTGACTTTTGAAAACGGCAGTTTTGCCTTGAAGATATTTTTGATTTCTACTAATTGCAGGTTTGGGTTTTTTGGTTGTGTGTATTTGGTGGTGGTGGTGGTTGTTGTTGTTGTTTTTTGTTTGTTTTTTTCCCCCCTTCATTTGATGGGATCACTTTAATGCTGTGAAAAGATCTGATTTCCCCCCGCCCCTTCACTGATCCGTAACACTGGCTTTTTGCTGCAGCTCTGTAGCTGTTTGGACAGCTTCCGAAGAACTCTGATGTGTGAAAAATAACGTAATGAGAAGCTTCTAGAGAATGCATGGATATTGATAGCAAAATGATGGGGTTTATTTGTTTTAAGCTTTGTGTAGGTTGTGAATAAGAAGAGTCATAGCGTTTTTTGGGTTTATAGTAATTTTTTTTGACATGCTTAATGCAAGTTAAATAACTTACTGTCATTTTCTGTTCAAATGGGTACTATTTTTGTTGGAAGAGGAGACTGTCTGGGACTACCAAAGTCTACTTCCAAATTCTGGGGTAGGTGCAGTTTGTGCAGGATAAGGCCATGTGAATTTGTGTGCTTAATCAAGAATTTACCTGTCTGTCGTCCTTGTTGCTGTGTCTGTTGAACAGACATTTCTGCTTTAACCTTGCCTAGTTGTGAGAAGTACAAACAAGATCTTGTTGATTTTTATTGCTAGTTAAAGTGCAGACGAGATTAATATTAAACAAGTTAATCGGCCTTTATGTGTAGTTCCTCCGTGTTGTGAAATCGTGACGTGTGGCCAGTGGCTTTGTCCTGCTAAACTAAGTTTAGATAGAACTGAATTGCATGCGGTTAAGTATTAGTCATGCTAACGTTAAATAATGCATATTAGAAATGTTACATGATGCACGCTAATGGGTTCTTTGTCTTGAGTAAGTACTTTGTAGGGGCGATACGGGAAGTTCGTGTTTGAAAATAAGTGGCTATTATCAAATAGAGGTTTTGGTTGGGAAAGTAAGATAATAATCACATGTCAGTTTTCGATTTCCATAAGACCTCAATCAGATGGGCTGGGGCATAGGGCAGTAAAGCAATTTAAATTTTGTTCTGTGTTCTGCATGTAACTGAGACCAGGATTTTAGAAAAGATCCGCTAGTCTCGTGTGCTTCTGTAATTTTGTCCCAGTGCTCCTAATATTTAGGGTCTACATATTCAAAGGTACTGACTATTCATAGTTCTAATCAGATTTAGTCAATTCAAATGAATGTTGGCTGCTAATCACTGTCAGAGTACTGTGTTCTGTAATTGCTAACATCCTGGATATTAGTCCTATGTTAGAATTTTTCTATTGTAGAAAGCAGAATTGCAGTCCCATTCTGGGGCAGGGACAAGGCTTTTCTTTCTGGTTTTCTCTAGAAGTTTGTTTGTGAGCATGTGAATTAACATCTTTGTAGCTCTCCTGGAATCCCTTGTACTGCAACCGTGCTACACTGTTTACCTTCAAAAAGCGGGTCTTTCAGACATGCAGTACTCCTCAGACTGAAATCCTGAGCGGTTGCGCCTGGAAGCTGAGTGATTTTTATTTGAAAGTAAGGCTAGGATCGCTGTCCTTTCAGGTGGGATACTTGCTTCTTGTGGGCACTACACTGAAAAGTGGTTCTGCCAAGGACTGTAGAAGAAACAGAAATTTTCCTCCTTACACCAGGAGTAATGAGTTTCTGTTTAAATGCCTGCAAACAAGTGAAACAGTCAATGAGCCCTGTTACAGTTGTGGCTTATCAGAATGAAGACATTTGTTTTGGATTAGCCTTTAAAATGGCAGAAAATAATACTGTAGTTTCGAAAGGGTAAGTTCCCTGTTCGGGCTACAAACTATCCAAGGTGGAAGAAACCAATAAATACTGTAAGCTTACCAACGTCGGCTCATTTTCTTGCATTTCTCTTCAGCTGTAGTGCAGTTTCTGTTTCTGAGGCTTAGATGTTTCTTGTTTTCCCCTTGTTAGAAATGAAGCAGCCTCAGTTAACTAGTCATATATCTGTGCCTGTGTTTCTGGAAAGCTCTGATAAACTTGTTCTGGGATAGTAAATTGCTTTTGGTTCTTGGAGATGATTACGAGCCATATTAAAGGTGGTAATTGCATAGATTTGGCGTAGTCATGTCGTGTGACTTGTGCCAGAAAGTGGTTGCACGTGGCATTGCAGTGGCCAGGATGATACGGATCCTAATGGATTTTTTTTTTTCCTTTTTTTTTTCCCCTGCTGTTCAGGCTAAGAAATCTGTTTACCTACCTCTGACCCCTACTGCCAGTGTTTTTGCTGTATAGTTTCAAAGAAAGCACCATGCAGCAAGATCCTGGCTGGCTTTAAACTGGTTGGTCCTGGTAGGAGAGAGTACGGTTCTATGCTCAGCGGCATGGCCATCTGTGTACCTGAAGGAGAAGACCAACTTTGCTTTTTAGGTCAACATATTTCCAGAAGTTTCAGGGTGACAAGAAGCTAACACTGTAGGCCTTACATGGTAGTTTTTCACAGGGAATGCTGGCTTAATGAATATTTTATTTTGTATTTTCCCCACAGTGATTTTGTACTGATACGAAGCCCAGCGTGATCCTTTGACCAGCCCCCTACCATTTTCACCTGAGAGAGGAGAACTGAGCCATCGGGAAAGAGTCTTATGCTGGTACTGCAATGCTGAGTTCTAGCTCGACCACTGTGAAGAATCTTCCTTTGAAGAAGCGGCTCTATTTCCTGCTGAAACTTGTGTGCTTTGTCAGCTCAGTCTTGATATTTTGCGAATTTTTAATTTATTATGTGGTAATTTTTCAATGTCGATGGCCAGAAGTGAAAGGTGGAGCTCACATGGGTAAAAAAGAGACTTCAACTTCAGTCCTAAAGGCCATAATTTTAGCAGATACTCACCTACTCGGTGAAATCAAAGGACATTGGCTGGATAAGCTAAGAAGGTAATAATTGGGAATTATTTTGGATTTGCTATTTTGGAATAATCTCTGTCCTGGTTTTAGAGTTTTTACTAGTAGCTAACGGGACGGATGTTTAAAGCCAATGTTGTGGTACTTCTAAGAAGCATGCATGCTGTCTCTGACTTGCCTATCTGGATTTGTGCTGGGTAATAAATCAGCGCTGAAAGGTGAATGAATGGGACTTAGTGAGGCAAGACTTGGCGAGTCTTGAATGTTCAGGTAGTATGTGGGTATGCCTGAGCATTTTTGATGGGTCAGATATCTTTTCCAGTACGTAACTCTTTTATAGAATGCCTTAAAAATGAGCCAGATAACTTGGACGTCCCAATACTTAATACCCCTAATTGTAGAGGGAAGGAAGCTGGTAGAAGTTTGTCTCTGTAGTAGAAGAATCGGAGGCAGAATCCCACTTGAAACCAAAGATATCCTATGCCTACCAAACCAGGTTTCTGTTAGTCCAAAAGAAGAAAAAGCAGAATGCTGAAAGAAAGTACTAATTCTACCATAAGCATTATAAACTTTTGCTGCAGAAACAATAGCATAGTAAATCATGTGCCATAATTCACTGTTCTAATTAATTGTTGTTGAATGGAATTGTCAGGAAAAATAAGCAAGCTGGTATTACTGCTTGCATGAGTTGGTCCTGATTGTCTTGTGGTGGAACGACCCACCAGGTAAGATGTACCTACTCTACTTAAACCTGATTTCTAAGTATTTAATTTGAATTTCATATGAGCGCTTTCAGCATGTAGGAGCCATCTTCCTGGTCCTGCCAGGCTGTGTTTGTGTATTCAGAGTTTGAGGATCCAGAAGTTAAGCAGCAATGACTGGGTATGTATTTTCCTTTCAGGGAATGGCAAATGGAGAGATCTTTCCAAACTGCCTTATGGTTACTGCAGCCAGATATTGTTTTTATTCTGGGAGATGTCTTTGATGAAGGAAAATGGAGCTCACCTCAGGTATGACTTCAACAGCTCTCTTATTTCAAAAAATGAGGATTTCTTGAAGGAAGCGGATGGCAGAAAGAAGCAGACTAGGTATGCAAGGCTTTGTGTAATATCCATGTAGTTGTCCTGCTGGTAGAATTTCTAGTGCCTTAGATACGAGTTGAAGTGTTGTGATTCTCCTTCATTTTTGGTAGTATCGTGGCACTTTTCCCCCTCATATAAAACTCGTAAAACGTAAACATCTTGCTGAGTGTGTGCTTCCATATTTTATACTAGTGGTCCCCTTTGATACTGTCAAACAGCATTAATTTCTCTATTTTTTTCATGCAGGCATGGGCAGATGATGTCAGGAGATTTCGGAAAATGTTTAAGTATCCAGTTTCTACTGAGCTTGTGGTTATCGTTGGGAATCACGACATTGGATTTCATTATGAGTAAGTCTTGCCAGTGAAAGGAGTCCGCAAGTGCCGAGAGTGAAACATCGGCATGCGTACAGTAACTGGTTTTGTGTCTGAGTGACATCCTGTGTGTTTATACAGGAAGTTTTTGATCATAACCAAATTAAGAGCAATTGTAATTTAGAGCAGGATCTGACCAGGTATCCACCTGCGCACAGTGCACCTGAAGAATACACTGTAGAACAGTTTTCAGGGTCCTTCTATGCTTCTCTGAGCAGACGTGAAGTTGTTCAGAGCCGGTCTTCCTGCGTTGGCAGAGAAGTCCTGAAGCTGCTTTTCCTTGCGTTGGGCCTCGTGTCTGAGAACGGTCCCTTTCCCATCGTCTCAGCACAGAAGAGTGTAAGTGCCCTCGCTCAGCTGTACTTCTGTAGGTTGACTCTGCACCCCATGAGTCTGCTGAATCAAAATGCGATCTAGATAATGGAGCAGCAGGCTGCGCGGATGGTCTGCAAACTAAAGCAACCGTGTCAGATGATTTACAATGCCAATTTCTTACCTCAGTTGTGTTTTTTGTTCTGTGACACAGAATGACTGCTTACAAGGTAAACCGATTTGAAAAGCTTTTCAACTTTACTTCAGGAAAGCTAATAACTCGAAAAGGAATAAAGTGAGTATATATATATATATTTTTTTTTTTTCAATGTTTAGAGTAGTGATTATTGAGCTAGCAGACCCAAGTGATGAAAACAGAACTGTAAGTGGAATTTCTAATGAAATAGTATGGGAATGCTTAACTTAGAGCCCTTTTTTTTTTTT
>VZTL01002560.1:3978-25130 GCA_013400535.1 Scopus umbretta | reverse complement strand
CAGCTTTCTTGGGTCCCTCTTCCATCCAGGACCTCATCCCATGGGACTCTTCCAAGCAGATCTTTGAAGAGGCTGAAGTCTGCTCTCCTGAAGTCCAGGGTTGTGATCTTGCTTTTTACTGTCTTCACTGCCCTCAGGAGCCTGAACCACACCACCTCATGGTCACTGCAGCCAAAGCTGTCTTGGACCTTCACATTCCCAACAAGCCCCTCATTGTTGTTGAGTACGAGGTCCAGCAGAACACCTCTCCTTTTTGGCTGAACTGATTGCAGTTGAGTTTTATTCAAATTGAGCTTTCAAATATTGAAGATGCAAACATGTTCTAATCATCTAGAGTAAATTTAATTCCAAAATGTCATGTTAGAAGATGATTGTCATTCTTGAGGCAAATCAAGTAAGTTGAGGGCGATGGGGAAAGCAATGCCTAACATGGGAGAATTCACCAGTGGTACCACTTGTCACAGACAAAGGCAGCCAGTCCCCAGCTGGCTGTTCACATCTTGCTTCTGCAAAAACTTAGTTCTTAGGACCTACTGGGCTTACAGGCATCTTTCCAAAAAGCTATTTTTAAAAACACTAGTCCAATGGCTCCCCAGGAAAAGATAGTAATAAAATGGCAAATAAAGTTAGTAAAAAGGGAAAAAAAAGTGTAATTTGTCTAATGCAGGAGTGCATCAAGACTACAGAATGCAAGAATTATGTATGTGAAACAAAGTTGGATATGCTTTTAAAATTTGCTACCAAAATGATTAAACAAGCAAGTCTGAGCCTCTTCCAGTAGGTTTAAATCTGCTTCCTTGAGAAACAATAACAGAGTTCACCAGCGACCAGCAAGGTTTCATCAAATACACCACTGTTGACCTGGGGACAAAAGTGTTATATTTTACAGTATTGCTAAGCTTGCCAGGCATTAACTACCCTCACTGTGTAAGTGCCAAGCAAGTAGAGTAGGTGAGCAGCTCAGTGAAAGTAAAGCTGTGCCTGATGTCCAGTCTATATCAAGATACACAGTTGAGGGCTTTTTTCCATCAGGCTTCCAAAGGCTATTTCTACAGGGGAAAAAGTTTTTTAAAAAGTGTGACATTTGCATAATCAGCACTAGGAGTTTGCATTACTTACTCTTCCAGTGGTTATTGTTTTTAAAATAAATTCCCTGCTGAGCCAAGAAATATATTTACACAGAGATATTTCTAGAAAGGACTTTCTCCTCCTTCCTTCCGCCCCCAAATGTTACACTCATTCATAATTTCACATCTGTCAAAACTGGTCTGTCACAAATTACCCAAAGGATTTTATTCCTTGAACTCAGGAGGAAAATGTCTTTTGTGCTTGCAACAAAAATATTAATTTTTTTTTGTCTAAATAAATTTAAAAAAACAGCTGATGGTTAAGAGAAGACAGGAATTGAGAAATCCTAATATTATGTTTGTAAATCAGACCAGATTAGAAGAAACTCTGAACGTTCTATAAGCCCTAAATATGGCTCAGATAAAGAAAATTTCAGACCAGGTAATTTAACAATTCCTCTTAAGATGAATATGAGGTATAAATAAAAAATTGTATTTCCATTATTACTTTATTTGCCAAATGCTGTACTATCTGAGACAAAAGATCTTCTCAAGATGATATGGGAAGGATGGAATTTTATGGAATAGCCTTACATTATGATTGATTTTTTTCAACAAATACTAAAAATGCAATTGGTTGGCAGCATGAATAAAAGTCTAGAGCCACAGGAAGTACTGTAGTGGATCAGATCAGTGTTTCAACTCACCCAATAAATGCTTCAGATATCTCAAAGATACATACCGGAATGGATATTTTTGGAGCAGCCTATTATAAATCACCTTATTCAGCAATCTGACTTGTGTCCCCAGACCACAAGGGCTGTCTTGTTATACTAACTAATCTGCAACTGTGGATGATCACATTATTCATATAAATGCATAAAGTCCACTGAATCTGTGGCATATTCTCGGCAATTATTCCATTCAAATCACCAAGTGTACAAGATAAAGTAAAAACATTACCTGGCAGAAGTACCCAAATCACTTACCTTATTTCAGTTATACGTCTAATTTGTAAACAGAATAAATACTCCCTGTGTTTTCTACCTGGCCTGAAACAAAGGGCTTTCCAAACCTTGTGATAATTTGTAAGGAACATCTTAGGATGTCTCCCATTCCTGCTACATACTGTTAGAGACAGGGGTGTCTGGAAATGGTAACACTATTTCCATGTAAGAGCACATTACTGGTATTAACAGGAAGTAGCAGCGCTGGTGGTGTTTCTACCAAGTTCTATATGCAGCTGGCTGTGCCCATTGAGCTCTGAATGGCTTTGACATGAGCACTGAGTAATGCCTAGCATCCACAGGTCAACGACGTTTTAAAATCCATATTTTGAGAGAGACTGTTATAGTATTATCAGGTAACTTAGTTGATTCATTGTTTTCAAACAGTATAGGAGTTACTGCATGAGAAGAAGAAAACCTGGGTTCCTTCTGTTTCCTCTGTGTTGAACTGGTATGTAGGTGGCTTTGCTCCTTGTCCTCCTCAGGGGCCAGCTGAGTCAGAGGCAGGGCTCTTATGCTCTTGGAGCACATGCCTCTGTTTCCAGCCCATGGCTGCTGATATACCTGGAGGCAGCAAAAAAATGTACTGGTTTCAAAATCAGCTTTCAGAAGAGTACTGTTGTTAAGATCAGAAATCTATAAAAACATATGTTTTGGGTAAAGACTTTCTTCCTCCTAATGGAGAAAACATTTCAAAGGCCCCAGTGATTCCTTCTAAATTGAAGAAAAGGCATCAGGCTGGTTGAGGAAGCAAACCCTGGAAATGCAAGGGTTACAGTTTTACAAGCAAGCACAAGGGAAAACTTGCACTCTTAAAACTTGCACAGATAACATAAATGAGATCATCTATTTTAGTTTTAAACTGAGTAGTTGTGTATGTGGCTGCACATCAAAATAATGTGAGGGAAAAAAGCACAGGAGAAGTCTCATTTTGCCAGCTTTGCTGTATTGATATAAACTGCCCTTCAGATGGTGCTCTTACAATTCTCCTGTGTACCAGAGCAGCTGCTCTCCAGGCAAGGTGTGCAGTCCTGTTACACAGCTCTGCATTGTAAGAGGGAAGAGCTTCTTTCCACACATGCCATCAGACAAGTTTTCATTTTTAGCATCCTTCTCAGGTAACTAGTGTGGCGCCTTTGGTAAAGGCACTTGCCAGTCTTTTGCTTCAAGTACCTCTCTTCTTACGAGCTTTCCACCATGATCAGTGGCTAGTTGATACTTGATGTATTTTTATTGCTGCAATACTGACTTCTCCTCTCCCACTTCCTGTATTGCTAATGATTAAGGGAATAAGAGAATCTGGAAACAAGGAAACTAAAGAAATATCTCTGTGCAGTGTGGTGCTGTGCACGACCCATCCTTGTGTTCCTGGCTGAGTCCTGGGATGCTGCCTTAGCTGTTTGCTGGATGGGAAGGGAGCAGAGGGTGAGAAGGAAAAGGGTAGCCATGTATCTTTAATTTCAATATATTCTCTTTCTAAATTATCAGTAACATTTTCTGCAGAAAAATAACTTGTTCTGTCATCACGATTTTTAACTTTATCCATTTTTTGCCCTCTCACATTTTTAGCATAGAAATTCACATAAGGTTTGAGGTAACGTGAGGAGACAACTTTTCTTGCAGTGCTCTCAATACTTCCTTATACTGCTGTTACATTGCAAAAGCAGGAAATGTCACGTGTGTACAAAGGGTGTAAGAATACAAACACAGTTCACTAAACACTCGGGTTTGTGAGAACAATAGCATTTCTCAAGACTGACTGATCGTGTTGCGTATACACAATGCTTTCTCTCTCTGCTAAATACTTAGGACAAGAAAGAGAATGAACTGTTCATTTGTCAGCTGAGTATATTTTCCTCTGGCTACAATCTGCAAAAGATAAGTGTTAGTACCGTATAGTAAATTTTTCTGTGTCAAAGCAGAGCTCTAGCTGATGCCACTAGAAGCACATTCCTGCCCACACTTATTAGAGAAACAGCAACTCCCTCGCCCAGCATGAAGCCCCAGGTTACGGTTTCCCAGCACAGCGTGTCTCTGTAGTCCAGTTGGCATCAGCTGTGTTAAAACACCGCATTAGCTAGAAGATATCTAATTCTCTGTTGGGATGGGGCTTCATTCTCTCTAAGTGTGACAAGCAGTAAAGCTTGTTCAATTCTGCCACGTCTTGCGGCCATGGCTGTGTCTTCCCCACCCCTTGGTTGCAGGCTGTGCCTTGCTGGCCAGCTGGTGCCCTTGAGGGTGGGCTACTGCTTTCACAGCACAGCAGTCCCCTCCCAGAGCCATCTGTGTGCCTGCCAGCTGGTCTGCCAGCCCAGGCTATAAACATGCTGTGTGGGTCGGGCAGAGTACAAAGAACTAAACTAAATGTTTTCTGATTTTGGCAGATCTTCCTTCTGTTCATCCAGCGCAAGACCCTTGAAAAGGGCTGAAACTGTTGAAGTACCTTCCAGGCCTCTGCTCCCCATCCAAATCCAAACTGCAAGAAGCCAATGCTTGCCCTTTTCTGTGTAGGTTTCAAGTCTGTCAAAGCGCCTACATGTGCCAGTCACCCTCTTTCAGTCACACAAGATTCTTCCCTTCTTAATCCAAGCCAGTGTACAAGCAGTTGTTTTTTTTCACTATGAACAAATTGCTAAACCCTCCCATTTCCCATCTGCTGAATTCTTGGTTCCAGAAGACCACAACAGAAGCACAGTGCTGCATTCCCTGTCCTTTGTGCCAGCACAGGCAACATCTTGGCAGTGTGGGTGCATGGTGGTCTCAGTGAACTGGCTAGCCTCCAATCTGAGGGAGGCGCAGGAGAGCTTCTGCTACACAAACCAATTTAGCTGAGGGGATCAGGTTTTCAGATCAGTTTTAGGCAAGTCTCCCCACCCCTTTGAGGCCTTGTGACCATTCTGGACTGCCTTTCCTAGATGGTTTTTGATGACTTTTCTGACCTCCTAAAAGGGTTTGAGGACTTCTTTTCCTCCA
Organism: Scopus umbretta; assembly: GCA_013400535.1. NCBI lineage: Eukaryota > Metazoa > Chordata > Aves > Pelecaniformes > Scopidae > Scopus > Scopus umbretta. The sequence goes on along the minus strand of VZTL01002560.1, from coordinate 20,083 downwards.
AAGATACGTTCCTTTGCTCAAGAAAGACTGTATTTCAGTATTGTCTCATGAAAAGTTACATTACCCATGCAGAGGACATACTTAGGAATGCCAGTTCAAACACTTCTACTAATAATTACTCCTATATGTCAAATTATAAAAGATCATCTTTTGTATGGGAAAGTCTGGGCATCAGGTCTTGCTCCTGACCCCTTCTTAGCTGTAGGGGAACCTGGGATATACTTACATAATAAAAAAGAAAACTATGCAGAAGAACAGTTTTATGATCCACTTCTGACATTGCCAGACTAAGAGATGAGTAACATTCCTGTCTTTCATTTCACCATTAAATGTATCACAGGGTCTTTTGTCCGTCTATCATTTTATTGAATTCAGCTAGTTTTGCTAAAGGCTGAAAGTGATTTCGATGGCACAGGTGTTTTATATCCTTCAAGCCAAGTTTCCTGGGTCTCTATTCCATCACACGCATGACAAAACCCCTCACCAAGTACATCTCTATTGAATTCACCAGTGATGCCCCTGGAAATGCACTGGGAACTGTTACAGGCCAGACTGAGCCATGCTGGGAGGCCACGAAAGTATGAGGTTGTTATCAAAAAAAGAGGTTTTTCTTTTCTAGCTTTCACAAGTTAGTCTGCTATGAATACAAATTTTTAATCAGTTGATGACCGTGGGAAATCTATGTGCAGTTAGACTAACTTGTTCATGAGCTCTTGATCATAAGCTGTCCTCTGCTGAATAGCACAAACCTGGCTGTATCATCACCCTGATGAGTTCTTCAGCCTAAGGTAAGTCCTGAGAAGGACACTGCTCACCTGAGAAGGCTTCTCAGGAACTTAGTGATCTGTTTGTTGCCCAAAAAGGATTTTGTCATTTTTTGAATACACTGGACTCCATTACTTGAAACAAAACCTTGAGCTGTTTACCTTTTCAGATTAGGTTACATAACTCTCTGGGCCCTAATTGGGAAAGTAATCAGACTTCTAGGAAGTGCTGAAGAAGCACATTCCTTCTTTTTCTCTGAAAAGGCAAATTCCTTTTCATGTCTGCTTTACTACACATCAACCAAAGTAATGGGAAGATTTTTGTTATTTTCAGTGGACTTCAGACCAGGGTTATTGCCTTGATGGTAGAATTGGTTTTCTGATCTTAAGCCTGAAACAACAAAAAGAGTTTCTGTGTATTTATGGTTTTATCTTGCTATCTAACAGCAACAAACTCTTCCTCTTTTATTTTCAAACCTTTCCTTGCTGACAGTGATGACTTAGACCTTTTACAAGTTTGAAAACAGACTTTTTCAATAGACTGGTAATGCAAGATATCACTTTGACTTTCAAAGATTTGAGTGCATGGGGAAGAATATGGATTCAAAATAATGTTCAGGGTAGCATTTAACGGCATTGGAAGTTTATCTGGAATGTAAACACAAGTATTTTTAAACAGTAGAGAAGCACTGGTGTGAGCATGATGTCTAAGGACAGAGGCCAAAGATCAGGGACAGGGGTAAGGCTTTTTATTAGACCAAAGCAAAATACAAACTGAGAAAATTACCTAGGGTTTAAGTAGATATCTACAAACCGATCATCTCTTAAAGAAAATACATCTGGTATGTGTGAAGTAGTAGGGACCACTGATCTGTAGTAAAACAGAAATGAAAAGGAATTTGACTTTTCAGAGAAAGAGGAGGAATGATTCCTGGCTTGTTTAAATTACTAGTGTAGATTAAGGTAGGTCTTGAAAAGTTACTAGTTTTCAGTTGGTTTGTGGTTGGAAGGAAGTTCCACCTCTGACTAATTATCTAACTCTTTCCTTGGGTTGTGCTTCTCTTTGAACCTTATAATATCAATCTTAAAAGGATCACTGAATAAAGTGAGGGGGCAGCAACTTGTGTCATAGAGTTAGCTAATGACAATAAATTCACAAGTGCACAGCGAGAGCCTTCACAGACTTTGAGGACAGGACTGAACACCTCTCAGACAACTGGGCTACAAGATGCTGTGAAACTCTGGGAAGGAGCAACAGAAATTGCCAGGGGATGGGGAAAACTTTTAACTTGGAGCTCATTAAGGAAGGAATTGCTTTGCAAAACTGCTTTTTTGCCTGTGTAGTCATTGTGGGACATAGCACTCAAAGGGGACAGAGGTTCAGCTAGTACGGTCATCCCACCTGTCCCAGAGCTGGGGGCTGCACTGTAGAGAACTCCTGGGAAACAGAAGCACTAAACACTAGTGTCCAGAGTGATGGTGCTACAGGATTTCTTTTCCCCATGTACAGCTAGACTGGATCACTTCCTTTGTATACTAGAGTGCAGAGTATTTTTACTGTCTTCATTTCTCTGTGAGCACAAAGAAAGAGAGAAACATATTTTACATGGCAGCAAGAATATGTGATGCATGCCCAGCCTGTGTGCTACATGGGATTATGCTAATGGTAAATCTCACTTTCTCTGTCCTCTGTGACACTCTACTGCAGGCAGGGCAGATTTTCCTCTTTCTGAGCAAACCATTTTTCTTTACAACAACATGCCCTTTCCATATTTCACAGGTTCAACAAACTTTGCAAGAGTTTGCGAAGTGTAAAGACACAAGAAAAGGCAGATACAAGAGATCCAATTGTCATTTGCCCTGCAGCAACTCCATGCTCATTGGCTCTAGGCAGGAGCTTCAAAAGATAATTTACACTATTCTTAAGGTGGTTTTAAGCTACCAGATTGATGTAAATGATACTCAGTCGGTGCGTATTTGTTCTGCACAGTATCCATGAATTAATTGTCTCTACAAACAGAAATGCTCTGCACTGAGCTTCTGGCCATCTAAAGACAACGTGCCAGGATTTAATCTCCAGCAGTGCTTATCCTCCTTGTGTGCTTCCTACCATAGAGAGGGGCAGGACTCATGCACAACGTTAATATACAGATGTGAGCATGCTGCTGTAGCAGATGGATTTCCATTTGGATGCGCATCACTGCAGTCTACACTGGATGGCCTGTTCGACAGCAAAGGAAGAAACAGAACAGGGAAAGTGCATAAGGGTAAGATGACCCATGAAGAAAAATGGGCCAAATACGTGCTGAGCAATTTTAAAGGAGACAGATGCCAAGCAAGCTTCCCTCAAATCATTAGTCTTGAATGAAACTGCCACATGCCAAGCAGATGTGCTGCTGTCAGTGCTTTCTGAAGGAAACAGCATCATGCTGAGAAGGCCTGTGCCTTCCCTTGATGATCACAGAGACATATGTCCTCAGCACATGCACCAAAGGGAAAAGATTTACCACTGACAATCCAGTGTGGAGACAAGAGGTCAGATGTAGCTGACCTCAGGGACTGCTTACTTGATGAAACAGAAGGGATTCCCTTACAACATCGATGATCTTTACTGTACTAAGAGCTACTGCTGGCACCATAAATTTTAACCTGGCTGTAGCAAGCCCGACACATACCATTTTGGCAGAAGGCACCACCAAGTGCTGGAGCATAGGCATTGCATGTAGACTTTGCTGAAGAAGAAGCTGTTACGAAACATACTAACAACCCTGTACAAGTTTTTGGCAGTGCTATAATGTGTTTTTTCTGCAGTGCCAAAACAAACTAAAGGCCTTTGGCATTTTAAAAATATGGATTAACTTGAAAACCCTTCAGACATAGTTTTAAGGTTTTCTAAACTAGAATTGGAAAAATGGATGAAAACTGAAATGAGGCCTCAGGGAATGCAGTACTCAAAATTAATTCTAACTTTTTAGGTGATTGGGTTTCAAACTGAAGATGCTCCTGATGGTGATAATGCACAACATAGTACTGATGTATCTCTACAAGTTCCAGTTGTGAAATCAGCTTGTTTCACTCCGTGTCCCCTACAGCATACTATACTTCATGCGTGAGACCTGCACACATATAAGGAACTAGCATGACCGAAAAGATCACCTACTACTTCATTTTATGCTTAGAAAAAAACATTATTGTAGCCAACTGTGTGTAATGACAGTTTTTCATGGCAACATGAATTTTAAAGGAATGAAGAATTTAAATGTCTTTAAAAAGTTATAAGTTTATATTAAAAAAATCTGGGCTCTTCTTGGCACCCTGACCCATCTGCTCCCAGGGGCTATGTGATGAGCCCCATTTTCCTAGTGCAAAACCCATCTGAGGAGGAAACAGGAGAGGTCACCCTGTGATCACCTTGCAGGCCAGGAGGGCTGCAGTCCTGAAGCAGAAGTCTTAGCATTGCTGGAAGGTGCCTTTGTAGGGGCTTGTAGGCTTCTGTCTAACCTGAAAAGCCTGAAAGCAGATGAAGGGAGGGAAACTTTGTTGAAGCATCTCCTGTAAGCTGCCAAGTGGGAGAAGCTAGTTTGGAATCTGCTGCATACAAGAGGACTGTGCTAGTTGGCGGGGTTACATTTGCTCTTGATGCAAGAGTAGAAAGTATTTACCAGATGCAAACTGTGTTTAAAGTCCTAATAACATTATCAGTTTTAAATCTTTGCAATGAAAAAAATAATATTTGACTGTAGGGCAAATCACAGCCCAAGCTTGTTGGCTGCTTTGCTGCCCACCAGTTTTATCCATGTATTGAAGAGATCAGTATATGCACATTGAATTTAGCCAGAATTCACTGTTTTCCAATAGAAAACTGCCCCACTCAGATAGTTTACCAGCACCTGCATTTGCTCCTCGCATAAATCAGTATTGATATCTGGATCAGATTGTCTCACAAATCTGTTACCTCTACTGAAAACCAGCAGGACTATGACATATACTTAGCAATATCTTCAGTTGAGGAAAGGTACTCAGTCAAGTGTCTTTCAATGTGGGATTCCTGGTTTAGCCCAGCATTTAAAATATTGTAACTCATATTGCTTTCCTGTATGTTAATACCACTTTACTCTTTTTGACTTGCTTCCCTTTACTCATTGCCTGTCTGCTGCATTGTGATATTCCAGTGTCAACGGGTAATTGCAAGAGCAGATGGCTAAAACCAAGCTGCCTCCTCCTGAGGCAGAGTCACTGGGATGTTCCCTGTGGTCCCAGCAGAAGTGTTTGAAGCCTCATCTGAAGATCTTGGCATTGCAGGACTTGCTCTGAAATATCCCCTCCAAACTCCTATCAGATGATCTCTACGAGGACTGGGTGTGTACTTTGGAGAAGCAGAGTAGCAAGAGAGATTGGAAGAACTGAAAGAGTAAGTTTTTCACACATTCTCACTGCTATGGACCTGCTGGGATCCCTGTGTTAAAGGATGGCAGCCCGCCCAGCCTGGCCCTGGGCTTTGTCACTGTGTTTTTTTGATGGGTGAAAAATGGCATCAGAGATGAAGGTGTAGAGGTGGGAACGCTGAGGTGGACAGAGCAGCAAACTTCAGGGCTGTATTCCCCCTCCCAGCCCCATAGTCAGTAACTGCACGCTTGGCCAAACAGCCCAGGGACAGAAGGTCCTTCGGAGTTGGCACCATTAGGGAACAGTTAATTGCCCTGGGAGACATGCAGGCACCACTGGAAGCTGTGGGATAGGAGGGCTTACACACGGTTTGGAGCCAGGTTTAAGACCTTCCTCAGGGGTAGGGACTGGCTCACCCCCCTTAGACACGTGCACAGCTGCACATACATGGGACCTCATGCAGAGCTAGGCTGCACCCTCACCACCTGCCTAAAGCCTCTGCTCACATGGATGAGCTCTAGGAAGGAGCAAGTGCCTGCTGTGAGCCCTTCGTTAAGGGAGCAAATATCCCTGATGCCCACTCTGCTCCTCCTGAGCCTTTTCCAACTCCTCATGCTCATCTTTCTTCTGTCTGCTGTGCTCTCCGCCCAGCTGCTTTCCACCTGCAGGATCCAGTGCCCCTCACTCTCTGCCAACACTACTCCCAGGGCCTGGGCAGGAGTGTGAGGACCAGCAAGCCCTGAGGCAGGGGCTCTAACAAGAAGCCCAGCTGTTCTTGCAAAAGCCCTGGCTCCATGCTGGACATCGCAGCCCCCTGGGACTCCTGCAGGACAGGTGGGGAGACTCGACTTGGACATCAAGCTGATGCTGGAAGCATTGATTTCAGAAACTGTGCAACAAGCCTTGCTCAAAGTGCTGGAAAATCTGATGTGGTGGGTTTGCTGAGGTGCTGTGCCAGAAGAGCAGACAAGGCAACGGCAGAGAGGAGGAGGTAAAAGTCGTTAAGAGAAAATGGGTCTGTCTCAGTAATGCTTTTTGTAGTAGATACAATCATTTCCAGCAATGAAAGGCCAGAACTGATTTGCCTCAAAGGGTCCTGCTGGGTTTGACACCCATCAGAGCAGCCTGGTCCCTTCCCGCCACACTTTGCAGAGGGCTTCCGTGCCCCAACACAGGGCAGGAATTTTTCTTTGGAGTGGCCATGCTCCAGGGACCCTGTGTGGTCAGGGACAGGATCAAGGGTCAAAGAAAGACTAGGAAAACCATCGGCCTGCTGCTGAATGGTGCAGGGTAACTGGTGACAAATGACATAGAGAAGGCCAAGGTACTCAATGCCTTCCTTCCTCAGTCTTTACTAATAAGACTAGTTTTGAGGAATCCCAGGTCCCTTAGACCCTAGGGAAAGTCTAGAGCAAGAAAGATTTACCCTCAGTGGATGATTACTAGGTTAGGGAGCACTTAAACAAACTGTATGTACATAAGTCCATGGGGACGAGTGCTGAGGGAGCTGGGTGATGTCACTGCAGGATCACTCTTTGAATGGTCATGATGACTGGGAGAGGTTCCTGAAGAACGGAAGAGAACAAGTGTCACTCCTTTCATCAAGAAAGGCAAGAAAAAAGATATGAGGAATTACAGGCTGGTCAGCCTTACCTCAATCCCCCAGAAGGCGATGGAGCAGCTAATCTGGAAACCATTTCCAGACACATGAAGGACAAGAAAGTGAACAGGAGTAGTCACTATGATTTATGAAGAGGATAATCATGCTTAACCAATGTGATAACCTTCTACAATGAGATGACTTGCTTGGTGTCTGAGGGGAGAGTGGATCCAACAGTGGATGTTGTTTATCTCAGCTTTAGTAAGGTTTTTGACACTGTCTCCCAAAACATCCTTGCAGACAAACTGATCAAGCGTGGGCTAGAAAATTGGGCAGTGAGGTGGACTGAAAACTGGCTGAATGACTGGGCCCAGGAAGTTGTGAACAGTGGCACAAAGTCCATTTGGAGACAAGCCACTAGTGGTGTACCCCAGGGCCAATACTGGGGCCAATACTGTTTAACATTCATGAGTGACCTGGATGATGGGACAGAGTGCACCTTTGTCATGTTTGCAGACAATCCAGAACTTGGAGAAATGGCTAGACCAGATGGTCACACTGCCGTTCAGAAGGACCTGGATAGGCTGAAGAAATGGTTGGAAATGGACCTCATGAAGTTCAACAAAGGAAAATACAAAGTCCTACATCGCAGGAAGTATAACCCCAGGCACTAGTGCACCTGGAGGCTGACTGGCTGGAAAGCAGCTCTGCAGAGAAGGACCTTGGGTTCCTCGTGGACAACAAGTTGAACATGAGCCAACAATGTGCCCTTGTGGCAAAGGCAGCCAATGGCGTTCTGGGCTGCATTAAGCAAAGTATTGCCAGCAGGTGAAGGCAGATGATCCTTCCCCTCTGCTCAGCACTGGTGAGACACATCTGGGTGCTGGGTCCAGTTCTGGGCTCTCCAGTACAAGACAGGTATGGACATCCTGGAGTGAGTCCAGTGAAAGATGATGATGAATACACTGGAGCATCTCTTATATAAGGAGAGGCTGAGAGAGCCGGGACTGTTCAGCCTGGAGGAGAGAAAGTTCAGGGGAAGCTTATCCATGTATTAAATACCCAGTGGGGAGAAGTAAAGAAGATGTAAACAAACTCATCTCAGTGATACCCAGTGAAAGAACAAGAGGAGATCAACACACATTGAAATACAGGAAACTGCCTCTCAACACAAGAAAACATTCTTTTACTGTGAGGGTGGTTGAGCACTGGCACAGGTTGCCCAGATTGAATGCAGAGTTTTCATCTGTGGAGATATTAAAAACCTGTTTGGGGATGGCCCTGAGCAACCTGCTGTACCTGACCTGCCTTGAGCAGGGAGTTGGACTGCACCATCTCCAAGGGGTCCCATCCAACCTAAGCAATTCTGTGGTTCTACAAGAGAACAAACCCAACATTTTTTTTCAATACTTGGTGCAGTTGTTGTGATCCCTCTTAAATGAGTCCCTGTGGTGCTCTAAAGTAAGAAATGTCCCCTCCTGTCTTCTAACCCTAGAAGTCCTGAATACACATGCTTACCTCTCAGTTTCCAAATACTGAATACCTTCTATTCATAATATTCATGAGAAGTAAACAGAAATGGAAATTCTCTGTTATCCACCAGTCATCAGCTTTATACACTTTCTCTTCTAAGGCTTTCTTGTGTGGAATAGGATAAAACCTGAGAATGCGGAAAAGTTCAGATAGTTCTGGACCGCCTCAGCTCACCCCAAGGCTAGCCATCTGCTTTACCTGCAGAGCTAATAAAGCCATGTGCCTTGAGATCAGTGCATGTTAAGACAGCCAAGAGGGATTTCATTTTATTGGTCACTAGACCATTGTGTTACAGACTTGCAAATAGGAAAAAAAGGATTACCTTTTTCTTGTGGGCTTCGTACTCTGTAGGAGGGATACACTTTTTCTTTTCAAGCACTTTTTCCTACAAAGGGCTTGGGAAAAAGTAGAGGCCATAAATACTGTCTGCCTAGCTCTACTACTGCCCTGATTTTTTCATTGTTTTAAGAGTTTCACACTGTCATCATTCTTTGAATTCCAGATGGAAGGAGTAAAAGCAAAAGACCTGAATTCTTTATGTGCAACTTTTTCTCGGCAGGAACATGGCAAATGCCAGCAGATGCAAGCATTACAGAAACGTGCTTGTGAGTGTTAGAAAGGAAGGGGAGGAATGGGCTGCTCAGCTCATCAGACCCTTCCCACTTCTGCAGTGGGCTTAGCACCCACTGCCTTTGGGAGCCCCTGCCCATCAATCCCACAGCTCCCTGCGGGTCTGCACAGAACTTCCCTGGGCCTTGCTACAGTCACCAGAGCACAGCCCGGTAATGTTTGCCCTCTTCGCCCTATTTTACAAGGCAGAGGCAGACCAGCGTGCACCTTGCAAACAGGACAGGGTTTTGGATTTCGTTGTGCAAAGAGCATCCTTGGGAAATGCAAGGATAAGCAAGAGTGGTGTAGTTGGAAGGACCAGACAGTTTTGGCAGATCTGAGACCAGAATTCGCCGGAATGAAAAGCAGCAACTGTTCTTATCCTGACTTGCTCAGGAGATTTATTTTTCTTTAGCTAGAATGTTCCAGTCTGTCTTTGGGCATACCCTCCAAAGGTGCCAGACCCCTTGGAAAATCACAGAAATTGCAGGGACCAGATCCATAAAGAGCAAACACCTCAGTAAAGCCTATGACCTCCACCTACTTCAGAGAGATTTCATATTACTCTTGCCCAGCGAGCATCTTGTAGTAACAATGCTTGGTCCTTTATGATTGCAGCAAGTGAAAACTGCTTCCCAAGATCCTGTGATGCATCATTAACAAAATAAAACTTTTTCTTACTTTCCTCTTGTCAAACTCCCACATACTGAGACAGAGTGCCTTCTCTGTGGGATGATAGAATCAGAGGAAACATTGGAGAAGGAAGTAGTGGGAAGGATGGAGCTCATCTGGAAGTTACAAACTCAAGGAATATTGTTGGTTAGCAGCTGTTTACCTCCAGTCAGATCAGATGCCACAGTTACAGGGTTGTGGTGGATTAAGGCAGCAGGTGCCATTCTAACCAGAACATCAAGTGCCCAAAGCCTTCTGTGCCTTTTAAAACATTTTATTTATTTAAAAACATTTTAATGTTGGAAAATTGCCATTCCACCTCTGTAGCGAGTTGCTGCTGAGCTGAAATAATAAAACTGTCAGGGATGCTGCCCTACCCTTGCTGCTGGTTTCATAATGCTTCTGAGATGGGCTGCTCTCAGAGGCTTGGATGCAGTCAGCAGCAATAAAATGATTAGAGATTGCTAATCATTTTCTCTATGTTAATCATCTGTATGCCTCATGTATTGTACAGCCAACACTGTTCTGCCCTTCTCTGTCATAGTCCTGATAGTGCCTATGCCCTTGTGGGAAACAAAAAACACACTATGCCTGCAGTCACGTGTATCTAATGAAAGGCTTTAAAATCCCTGCTTCTAAGATTCCTCAGCTACAGAGTAGGACATTCATCCTAAATGATAAGTGTGAAAGATAATTCCCAAATGCACAGAGTAGCTGCGCTGTCTGACAAATCCCGCTGGCCTCTCCCCAGTTTGCTGCTCCTCCTCCATCCTCCCTGGCTCGCACCTCCTCACCCACATAGTCAAAATACCTCGGGGGCTATTTTCAATCCATATGAATGTACAATCCAACTAATGGCTGCATCTTTTCATTGCCTCTGGGTGAAAGCACTGCAGCTGAAGAAGGCTATGTTCTTCCTCCTTCATTCTCCTGTGTGCAAAACTCAACCCATGAATTGCCAGTAGAGCTTCTTTTTTGTACCTTTGTTGTGGCCTGTTGTCTCTAGTAAGCCCCTCCACCCTCACTGTTGGCCTTAAAGCAGCCTCACAAACATTGCACCGAGCAGGTGCTCTTCAATGGCTTTTCAGAAGCAGAAAATATTTTGAAAGGCTGATGGTGCCAGCATTTCCTGTTGCTGTCTCTGGTCCCCTGCGTAGCCTTTGTTCCTGGCTGGGGGACCTGCTCCAGCAGTGACAGGAGAGCAGGAAGAAGAGGCAAACACCACATTCCAGCTGGGCTGCTTCGACTCACTGCTCTCCACTCAAATAACTCTTTTGACTCGAGCTAGGCTAGTGTTAGGGACTGGTTTTCTGCTTCAGGCCCTGTCCCTTGACTTCTAGCATTGCATTTAATTCTGTGCTCCATCGGGAAGGTTTAAGAGATCAACAACAAATAACATCATCTTGAGTTAACACTTTTTTGCCATGGTCTTTCATGGTCTCTCTTTGTGTTTCTTCCTGGATGCAAATGGTGGTTGAGGTCAGGTCTGATGCATTTAGCTGGATGCAGGCAGTGAGCAGACTGAAGCACCAGAAGCTGCTGAGGAGCCTGGGCTGCAGCAGTGACCTCCAGGCACTGAGGCTGGCAGTAGTTGCTGGTCGACTCACTGCTCAGAAAGGAGGGACTGAACCTGCAGTCTGCCTGGAGCAGTTTTCTCCTCCCATCTCTTTCCAGTTGGAAGAGTCTGATCAAATAAACTGAGGATCAGGAAACAGATTTGGAAGCAGACAAGCAGACTTACCATCTTTGAGTTCAGTGCTCAGTGGCAGTTATGATCATGACTCATGGCAAGAGTTAATAAGGGAAGGTCACATTTTCTTCTTCTGTACAAATGGATATCTGTAATATGCATCAGAAATAGTTTTTCATTTTACCCGCTCTGAGTTTACACAGTCATACTTTTGATAGGCAATTTTTTCAGGTGAGTTTAAAATTAGTTTAATATGCACAAACCATGCCAGCTTAAGGCTATCCTGGGACAAAGTTCTTCCAAGGGACTGGTTAGCAGTTAGCCCCAGTTACAGAATCAAAATCAGAAATAGATTTAGAACATAGAAGTGGATTGCAGCCTTCAGTTGCTGAAATTAACTACAAAACATCTACTGGGTAAATTAGGGGCCCCTCATTATCCGTANCTCACGTTCAGCTGCCTGTCAACCAGGACCCCCAGGTCCTTTTCTGCCAGGCAGCTTTCCAGCCACTCTTCCCCAAGCCTGTAGCGTTGCATGGGGTTGTTGTGACCAGAGTGCGGGACCTGGCACTTGGCTTTGTTAAACAAAGCCTTGTTTTATATCCTCTTGTGTTCATCTTTTGCTAGATAAAAATGTATTTCCTTTCCATTAGAAGTGATTAAACCTATGTGGTCCTACATAACATAAGCAGCATCTTTGATTTAGTTATAATACATGCATTTTTACAATGCCAGTGTTTTACCATCATCTGTTGCACAAAATGGTGGTCTGGTTCTTAGGTTCCTGTCTGGATTCTGCAGACATTGCAGATTCAGGGTTGTTGGCATGAAGTATCTAGCTAATATGATTTCATGCTATATTCTCTAGTATTGCTACTTTTAGAAAGGAGTAAAAAAAGAAACCACTATTGTGGAAGTAAAATAGTTAATGTCTCATAGGCCTCTGCAGGCCTCCCTAGCTAAGACACTTTTGCAACTAATAGTCTTGCCAGCCAACAAGGAGTGGATTATTCATAAAAGGAGCAGAATATTTGTAAAAGGATGTACTGTTTGGAGCCTCCTTATCTAAAGGATTTAAATCACTGTTGTTATCTACCATATCCTGCTTATCTGACACAGTTTTCCTGAAGAAAGAGTTGTATAACCTGTGGATATATCAACTCTGTAACTGGCCCCATTTGGGCAGAGTTGATATCAGCAGGGATGGTCACTCTGCTGTGTTCTCTCATAGCAATAGGAATAAACTGCTTCTGTTTTGAACTGATCTAAATTGTACACTGGTTATTTCTGCAACAGTATCAACGCTTTTCTTCCAGCATATCCAAACAAATTAATGCCAGTGTAGGACCATGGAGCTAAAGCTCCTTTCAATACTACTAACACGCACAGCATTAAATTCTTCTCTTTAGGTTGCTCCTTCTTTGTCATCAAGCTTTCAACATCTACTCAGAATTTCACCCTCTTTTTTTTGTGATATGGTGCAATTTTGTCAAATTTCTGTGAAACTGGCAGTACTTCTCTTATTTCTGAATTTTTATCCACCTATGTTTTTGCTGTACATGGTTTATCTTTGTGAGTTTCTTTTTTTTATAGCAGGGTTACTGGGATCAGCAGAACATTTTTCAGCAAGTCATCTATTTTTTTACCGAAATTTGTCTTTGGGCAGTCTTTCTGTACACTACCTTCATAAAAGTACCCTATATGTTATTCCCAAGAAACTACAGAAATATGGGATCTGAACACATGCATTTTCAGCACTCCTGTGGGAATTCTAATGTATTATGTCAACTTTGAGTAACATACATAGACTGATATTTTCCAGCACTGCCCTGAGTGAAAGAGGGGTTGCTCTTCTGCACCTGGGTGGGTGGAGCGGTGAGAAAGAGCGCGAAATAGTGCAGGGATCTTTCTGGATCTCAGCAAGAAAGGCCCAACAACAAATGGCTTAATAAAACAGCTTCTTTAATAAGATAGCCTAAAAAGAGGAATATAGATAGTGTGTAAATCTTATGTCCCTTCAGATGCAGGGTACCCTGCTTTTGTGTAACATCAGAGGGATCCTGGATGGATCTCCCCCACAGCACACTGTGCAGATTCTGTCCTGGGATTGGTTCCTCCTCTGTCCCATGCTGCAGCAGCTTTTTGTTTTGTGTAACAAACAGGAATGTGTATCGTCTCCTGACAGGTTGCAGTATTCTCTCTGTCATAACATCCACTAGCGCACAGCACAGGCCAGCATGGGTCACTCCCACATCTACTCATGCTAACATATGGGCCTTAAGTACAAGGCCCAATAGGCACGGCTTGCTCAAATCAAAAACTCCTCAACTACTCTGTCTCCTGCAAGGCGCCCAATACAGTTGCCTTATACAGATGGTAGTGCTGTAACAAATGCAGACATGCCCTGGGTGTGTTTGAAAGACAGCATCACGTAATGGTGATGGCCGGAGTATAAACACCTGCTTCCTTTTAAGAGCAAGACATTTTCACCAGAATCTTTCCTGTTTGCTCATTGCTTAGTGTGTGAACAAAGTTGTAATGGCAACCCATCTTTCTAGCACATTGCTCAAGGCCTCCTTGTCATAGCAAGGTCCAGCCCAGGAAAGGTAGGAAGAGAATGAGCTTAACGAATAATAACGAGCAAGCAGGAAAAAACATTGCAGCCATTTCCTTTGCTACCTCGTCCCTGCAATGAGTCACTGCAGCCACCATTTTAATCTTCTCCTCTTTCTGATGCTATTGCATAGGTAGGGAATCTTTCTCCCTTGCAGCTTGAAAATTAACAAGGCCTTTTCCATTTTCTATAAAGAGTATAGCAGCGAAGGCCGATGCAGGCTATCCCTGTACAAAAGAAAGCCCACACAGATGACACCCGCTCTCTTTTCTGTATTCTGGTTTGTAAGGCTATTATGTACAGTACAAAAAAATACTTAAAGACTTTTCAGTAACAACAACAGCTGTAAAAATGTAGTATCAGCCCAGAGCAGAAATTCTTTTCCAGCTGTGTGAAACAGTGCCTGAGTTTTCTAACTGCAGGTATGAGCTATCAGACTGCTTTTCTTGGCATACATGTTTGTGACTAAAATTCAACTACACTTTAGTAGAATTACAATTTAGTAGAAACATGTCTACTAAATTTGAATACAGGTAATTAAATTCCACTTATGTAAAATCCCCCCTCCAAGCTGAACTAGGTACAATTTATAATAAAAGAAGAACATGTCCAGTAGCAAGGATGAATAAGTCTAAGCTGGATCACAGCAACCCATCATGACTGAGAAAAAGGATTAACAACCATTTGACGGAATGAGATATAAGTCGTTAGTGAGACTTCTGTGAAATTACTAAACATGTTGTTCTTAAGCAAATATTTTTCTGACTTACTGTTTCTCAAGATCTGTTCTATTACTGAGATAAGATTATAAACCCTATGGCCAAAATCTGTGCCCAAACCTGCAGATATTGAAAAAGAAATCGAGTGCCATCTTGTGGATGCACCAGAACATAAAAAAGACATATAACCAAAGGCATAATTCGTTAACAGCAAGAAACATACTGTGAATAATATAAATGTACCTGCTTCACGATTATTTTTTTTTTCTCTACAGCTGAAATAAACTAAAAATTCCACAGGCCAGTGGTCACTGCTGTCTGATGTTATGACCTGTCATTGGTTAGGCAACTAATTAATGACCTCAGCATTTGGGCTTAATATCCAAGACACTTCCACTACTAAATATCATTATACAATACTTTTGGTAACATTTCTCTTCCCATGCTGTCAGACAGCAGAACAGATATATGTAGTAGTAGTATATTTAGGACCTTTTTTTCTCCTACCTTTCCTTCTTTTATATATATTGCCACCACCCTTTTTTGTTCAGCTGCAGTTACATAAACAATGATTCTGTAAGTCAGTCAAAGTTATTCAAAATAAAGCAATGAATTAAAATATTAGCATTGAACAGATGGTGGGGGAAGTAGGACGAGAGAAAAAAAGAAGTATGAAGAGGGTAACTTTGAGGTAGAATAATAGTTAAAAATAATTTTGGTCTTATCCTATAAAATAACTAGTGCCCACAGATCTGTGAATTGGTCGCACTCAGCATTTTCTGGTTTGACATAATCAGCTTCTTGAGACAGTTCCCCACCATAAGAATGGTTACCAGCAGCTTTGACTGCAATTAGATATGAGCACATCATAAGCACTTAGACTGCTTTTTCTTAGAAAAAAATTAGCTAACAGAGTTAACTCCAGCAACATTTTTGTAACTGGTTATATCAAACTGGTAAAACTAGCAACTGTGCTTTGTAAGAATAACTGGAAACAATTGGGAATTCACTTCAAGGACTTTGGTGGCATTTCAAGAAATTGGCATGTGCTTTTATATTAATATGCTTAAGTACACTTATAGCAGTCATGAATAGGATCCCCAAAACTTATTTGGCATTTGTATCAGTGGTATAACCAGACAAGGTTAGGCCATTTACCATGTAGAGGCGACTAAGTATGCACCTCTATCTGCTACCTTGCACGGCACATAGGCCGATTCAATTTACAGAGGCTGGATTAGGCCCTTAGGAAAGAAAGCATTAATGAGATGGGCATATAAAAGCAGTGTAGCAACACACCTACAACACGAAGAGTGACTTGGAACAGGAAATTAAAGAGAAAAGCTGAGTAGGCCTTTGCTTTCCTTTTACAATACAGAGTGCACACAGGATGAGTGTGTGCAGACATGGTTTCCCAAAGGAAATCCCTGCAGTGCTAGGTTGAGAAATCATGGCAGAGCACAAACTATTTTTCATTAACAAGCAACCGCAGTTTGTCATAATTACATGGCCAAAAAA